>CAUYQG010088952.1:0-19558 GCA_963574415.1 Tarsius wallacei | reverse complement strand
CTGCTATTCTGATTGGTTTTCCCCGGTAGGTAGTCTGACCTTTCTCTCTTGCTGCCTTTGGGAATTTTTCTTTTGTGCCTACTTTGTGTAGGTGAATTATTATGTGTCTAGGGGTTGGTCTTCTTATTTGATGTCTTGTGGGGATTCTCTGTATCTCTTGTGCTTGGCTGGTCACATCTCTGGTGAGATGGGGAAAGTTTTCTTGGATTACCTCCTGGTATACTTGCTCCAAGTTGTTCCCCATTTTCCTTTCTTCTTCTGGGTTACCAGTTGAGCGTAGGTTTGGCCTCTTGATATAATTGCACATCTCTTGTAGGCATTTTTCTTTCTTTCTGAGTCTTCTTTCTGTGTTCTTTACAGATCGGTTTAATTCCATGTTGTGGTCTTCAAGTTCTGAGATTCTTTCTTCAGCTAGATTGATTCTACTCTCCATGCTTGTCATCTTGCTATTTATTTCCTGGATGAAATTTTTTATTGCTGAAATCTCTGTTACAAGTTCTTTTAGTGTTGCATCTTGTCTTTCTTGAGTCTTATTCACTCTTTCCATCCATTCCCTAATCCCTGTTGTATTCTGGGGCCAGTCGTTGTTGGTGACTTCCATTGTTTTGCACCAAGGTCTGATTTTTCAGGAGTTTTGTCTTTGGTACACTTGAAATTTCCTGAGGTCTTCCTTTGGTTTTCCTCATTTGTGACAGATCTCTTGTTTTTCTCTTTAGTTCTGTTATTCAGTGTCAGTTGGAGAGGATTTCCTTTCTGATGTTTGCTCAGTCCTCTATTCTTCCCTGATCTGGCCTCTGGATTTGTTCTATTTTGAAATAGGATGGTGAATGGGAAGCTTTGCTGTCTCTTATAGTTTTTGAAATTCGAATAAAGTAGGGGATGGGGTGCTAGGATTCAGAAACTACTTGCAAATTACAGTGTTCACTTATTGTGGTATGTGTTCCCTGAGACCCACTCCCCATCACTGCTCTATATGACTATGCAAAGCAGAAACCAATGCAAAAAACAATTGAACACACACACACACACACACACACACATCCCAAAACAAACTGGATGATAATAAAGTGAAACAAAACAAACAACAACAACAAAAACCAAGAAAACTAAATACACACACACATGCCTAGCACAAAGTGAATAGAGAAGAAAAACAGGAAGACTGGAGGGAAAACAAAAAAAAGGAATTCAGATCGAACCCGCACACATATATTGACACACACCTTAAGCTATAAAAAAATGAAAATAATAAACCCCAGAAGAACAAAAGAGCAAAAACAAACCAACCAACAACAACAAAATTGAAAGATGAACACTTAATCATTCATATATACACATAAACAGATAATGACAAATAAAAGATGAAAGAAACAGAAAAAGAAAAGAAAAAATATTTGGGGGGGAGCAGATCAAACCCTTACATACACATTCATGCACAAAGGAAAAATATTTAAAAAATAGATAAACTAACAAAACAAAAAATTTAAAAAAAATTTTTTTAAATTGAAAAACAAAAAAACAACCTGCCCTCTTGTGGCAGGCTCTGTAATTGTTCCTCCAATCAGGTCTCTCTTGCAGAGTCACCTATTTTATTCTCCAGTATCTGAAGCAGGGAAGGAGGAGGGGCAGTGGAGATGGGTGGGGCTGCAGTCCTCCCCTCCCACTCTCATATGGTCAGGGAGATCTCCTTTGATGGAGAGGTGCAGGATTCTCTCTTCTCCAGGTAAGTACTCTCACCTGGGGTGCCCTCGCCAGGCCTATCTTGGAATGGAGTTATCCTATTGTGACTGACGTCCAGGTTCTGCCTGGGTTTGTCTCTCTCAGTTGTGGCCCAGCTGTGTGGGTCTGACGTTCAGAGGATTGCTAGGGAGGAGGGTGTTTGGATCAGCTCCAGACTCACCACTGATCTCTTTGGAGTTCTTTCTCCCCTTTTCTGGCCACACACACACCCCTACCCCTGCAGCTTGATCAGGGTAGGGGGTGGGGTGCCTGAAACTCATCACTCGTTAGATCCCTCTGAAGTTTATGCTTTCAGGATATTCCCTCTGGGTCATGATCAGTCCCTGAGTAGTTGATCTACCAGTCACAGAGATCAGATCTGAGCAAGTCGGAGCACTTTCCTGCCCCGCCTTCAAGATGGTGGTGGGATGCCTCTCTTATCCTCTTCCATGGCACTTTGCCTCTGGACTCTCACCATGGACTCTACCAGATGCTGAATTGGTGGGGCAAAACCAGGAGCCCCCAGTCTCTCTCCTGCTGCACCGGTGAGAGAGAGCCTGAGGTGATATTTTCTCCCGGCAGCTTTTGTCCTTTTTAAAAAATAATAATGGCGCTCAGCTTCTGTGACCTTGGAAGAGCCAGGGATGAAACAGAGAAGCTGCAGCACCAGCTGTTGCACCAGGGGCCTGGCCACTTGCTCACGAGCCTCCACTTAGTCTCTCCCAGCATTTTCTTCCCAGGGAGGGTTTGTTGATTTACAAAAAAAAAAAAAATAGAAAGAAAAAGAAAATGGTGCTCAGCTTCTGCATCCCGGGAATCGCTAGGGTCCAAGCCCAGCTGCTGTGGCACCAGCTGCTGCACCATGAGAGCCCTGGCTTCCAGCTCCCTAGCCCTCACTCAGTAAGCCACTCATGCCCACTTACTCACCAGTATGTACACAAAATTTTACATACACTCACTCACTCACTCACATGGGGATTCGCAAAGTCTGACTGGCTTGGCCAGCATCTTCCTGACCTCTCCGAGATATTGCCAGGTGTGGTGGTACGCGCCTGTGGTTCCAGCTACTTGAAAGACTGAGGTGGAAGGATGGCTTGAGCCCAGCAGGTCGAGGCTATGGTGGCCATGAGTGTGTCACTGCATTCCAACCTGGGCATGAGACTCTGACTCAAAAAAATTAAAAATAAATTAGTTGTGACAAAATACACATAAACTTACATCTTAATTATTGTGTACAATTCAGTGACATTAAGTACATTCACATTGTGAAACCATCACCATCATCTTCAGAACTCTTTGTCTGAAACTGAAACTCTATACCTACTAAATAGTAACTCCTCATTCCCCCTTCACCTCTAACCCCTGGCAACCACCATTTTACTTTCTCTCTCTATGAATCTGACTACTCTAGGAACTTCGTATAAGTGGAATCAGACAGTATTTGTCTTTTTGTGACTCACTTATGTCATCCAGCATAATGTCAAGGTTCATCCATGTTGTACCATGTGTCAAAACTTCCTTTCTTTTTAAGGCTGAATAATCTTTCAATATTATTATTCTTAATTTTTTTCTACTAAAATTTTCTCCATAGAGAAGCACCTGTTTGTCTCCTTGTTTCTTGTTTGCAAACTCCAAATATACTTAAGCAGTCTCTCAATTCCATGTGATTCAATCCCCTTATTGATTTTGCTATGGAACATTTTTAAGAGCTTTTGGTTACTTGGAAGTAAAACATTTGCAAATGTAAAATGTCATCTGTACTTTAGCTATATGGCATACATCCCATATTTGATATATACATGGTATATGTGTATATGATATATGTATAATGTACAAAGGGGGACCCCCTCAAAAACCCAGAATTTATAAAAAATTGAGTATTTATTCTTACATGTTTAAACTTCAGTCACCTTCAAAATACTTTGATGTAATACACCTATTGAGATGCCTTTTGCACTGCTCAAAACAGTTTATGAACTTATCGATTTTGATGCCTTTTAGTGCTTCTGCATTTTTTTTTTCACCTCTTCCACATTGGCAAAATGTTTCTCTTTGAGGACTTTTTTCATATGAGGAAACAAAAAATAGTTTCTTGGGGTGAAAGCCAGTTAATAGGGAGCATGGGGCACAGGGGTCATGCTGTTTTTGGTCAAAAACTGCTGACCACTCAATGTGGTGTGGACAGGTGTCCTGGTAAATCACTCATAATGAAATGGGCAAATGTATTGAAAGAATCTCCCCCCCCAAAAAATTCACTAAAGTCAAACAACACAGACTCTCACCACAACATTAGCTGGTACACTGATGCCAGTGGGTTCCTAGAGCACTTACCTAGTGGGGAAAACCTGTACTACAAAGGGTCTGCCCTCTAAAAGATAATTCTGGGTTTTTTTTTTTTTGCCCCCCTACCTCATATTTAATCCATACCATACATTAACAGCAACTAACTTTTTTTTTAGTACTTACTATATACTGGCATAATACTAAATGATTTAGATCATTGCATTTAATCCTGCAACTTTCATGAGAAAGGTACAATTATCTCTATTTTATAGTTTAGAAAGCCAAGAAATAGTGAGGTTGAGAAACTTGCCTATGATCTCATAGCTAGTTAAGGGAGATAGCTAGAATTTGAGCACTCTGACTCCAGAGCCCATGCATTTAGCCACTGTACTGTTTCTGTGATTTAGTTTTTATTATTTATGTTTGTTAACTTTTTGGAAGGATAATAATTTTTTGGCTCTACAGTGTATGTGTAGTATGTACTCTATCTAACATGAAATGTTAGGAGAATACTGGAAATACATTCTTAGTAATTGTGGTAGAAAGGTCCTGTCTGGGATATGTTTAGCATCAAATGTCACAGTAAATCAAACTGAAATCTCTGCATTTTAAGCCATGAATTTTATCACATTTTGCTTCAATATATACTACTAAGGATCAAGTTATTTTCTTTTTTTTCCCATTGTGTACTTATTCATGTTTGATGCTTTCATTCAAATAAGAAAATTAATAACCAGTAAGTAGTATTACATTTATACATCTTTAGCAGATTAACCCAAAGGTATAGGGTCTTATAAGCCTTTTTTTTTTTTTTTTTGAGTTGGAGTCTCGCTCTATTGCCCAACCTGGAGTGCAGTGGCATGCTCATGGCCATGGCAGCCTTGACCTGCTGGGCTCAGGTGATCCTTTCACCTCAGCCTTCAAAGTAGCTGGAACACAAGAATGTGCCACCGTGCCCAGCTGATTTTCTGATTTATTGTAGAGACGAGATCTCGCCAAGTTTCCCCGGCTGGTCTTGAACTCTGGACTCAGTCAGTCCTTTCGCCTCTGCCTCCCAAAGTGCTGGAGTTGCAGGCGTGAGCCTCTGCACCTGGCTGGGCCTTATAACCTCTTATGAGGTCAAAGTCTTGGTTTGGAATTAAAAATTTCTTTGTCTGGTTCTTAGGCCAAAGGTTACATTCCTAACCCCAGCTAGCTAATTTTAAAATTTAAAGTTTAGAAGGATAGTTTGTACAAATTCTTTTCCACTAGAAAAATAAAACAGGTACAGTCTTAATGATGGTTCATGGACTCATCGTTTAATTTGGAGAATGAATTAAATGTAACAAACATTAAATATTTTCAGTTAATGTTATAAACTACTAAATTTGAGTTCAACATCATTTAAAAATAATATTTGTTTTTAAAGAATGTGTTTAATAGAAACTTTTAATATTTTTATTTATTCATTGTTATAATTTTTACTTTATGTAGCACATGCCAAAATTTAATTCAATTTCAATTAGTGGATACCATATGCAGGAAGCAGGGGCTGATGCCATTCTGGAACTGGCTTATACTATAGCAGATGGATTGGAGTATTCTAGAACTGGACTCCAAGCTGGCCTGACAATTGATGAATTTGCACCAAGGTGAGTACCCTAAACTTAGATATTGTTTCAACATTAGGAAAATGCATAGGCTTGTCTTATGAGCGGGCAGCAAAATGTATTGATAAAATGAACTTATAAATGTTAGGCCAGATTTTGATTTTCTTATGTATAATTTGAGTGATAATTAGAGCATAAGCCAATGCTATTTATAATCAAAGGTCAGAATTAAATTTGGCCACAATTCTTTGTAAATTAGAGGAATTTCTTGTCTCTAGCTATTTAAAGAATACAATTAACTTGTACATTTTAACAAATTACATTAAAATATAAACATAATGTTAAGACAATTTCACTTTATTCATTTATTTTTCCATTTTAGAATATGGAAATCAATTATGCTTTTTTTCTCTTGCACTATGTAATGTAAATGTTTTGAGATGCACAGTGCCATTGAAAGCATTGTGTTTCACAATAACTTTTAACAAAATTGTATGAAAAATATGGATATGAAGTGTATATAAATTTGGAGATAAAAAAATCAGTCAACAGTTTATTAATTCAGCAGTTACTTGCTAAACTTTGCCCTGGGGCAAGCATTAGCCTGTATGCTGGCAAAAACATGGTTTTTGCCTTCAGAGTGCTTGTAGAGATGAGGTCTTGCTATGTTGTCCATTCTGGTCTTGAGCTGGACTCAAGAGATCCTTCCTCCTCACCTTCCAAAGGCGCTGGATTACAAAAGTGAGCCACCCTGCCTGATCATTAGTTTTATTTTATGTTCCATGTTGTTAAGTTTAATTAAATTACGGATTTAACATTACTATTTTAGGTTGTCTTTCTTTTGGGGAATTGGGATGAACTTCTATATGGAAATAGCAAAGATGAGAGCTGGGAGAAGACTCTGGGCTCACTTAATAGAGAAAATGTTTCAGCCTAAAAACTCAAAATCTCTTCTCCTAAGAGCACATTGTCAGACATCAGGATGGTCACTTACTGAGCAGGTTTGTATGTAATTTAAAATTCAGAAATTTAATGAAGTCATATTCTTTTCTAAGAAACATGGCACAGTTAGGAAATACATTTAAGAAGCTATGTGCTAACTTTTGAAAACTCAAATATTCTGAAGCATAATGCACACTTAGGTTTGTATTTACACATGTAATAAATAAATAAAATTGGCTCCCTCTAGTGGTTAGCAATTTAGAATCATTTACATCTTAGTTTATATGTAGTGCTGTTTTACTTTTTTAAAAGTAAACAAAATTTGATGATGAGAAAGAAGTAAAAAACCATGTTTAATTGGTACTCTCTTTAATTTTTAGAATTATTTACATAAAGCTGCCTAATAAAATTTGATTTTATAAGTACACATTGATTCTATTTATTAAAGTGGTATGCTTATACAAATATGCAAGCAGATTGTTTAAAGACTACTATCACTTAGGGAACTTAATTTCATTTCAGTAAAAATTGCGTGGTGGTGATCTTGTTTTTATGCATGTTCTCTTTACCTATTCAACTATTTTGATACATTTAAAAATAATTTATATATGTAAAGTTACATTGCTTTTATACATCTAGAAGTGAGTAACACCAATATGCTCCATATGAAATATAACTGCAGGTCCTTATAAATGGAGAAATAGAGATGTTCAGGGTTGGAAGGAACTTTCGTATAATCATTTTGTCATAACCTGCTTTTTTTTTTTTTTATAACATGCTTATTTTTACAGCTAAGGCAACTGAAGTTCAGAGAGGCCCAATGGCTTGCTCAGATTTCAATTGGGAATACAAAAAACTAGAGCCCAGATTTTCTATCTCATAGTTCATTGTTCATGTGTTTCATTAATCATTTATTGAGTGCCTGTTTTGCGCACATCACTGTGGTAGGTACTTTGAGGTATACAAAATGGTAAGGACATAGTGAATTTTGAAATGAAGTGTTGTATAATCTAAATAGAAAAAGTATACATTCTTGATATGAGTATAGAAAAGTATTTAGCAATGTGAATGTAAGCACAATAGATATTTGATCTTTCAGAGGATTATAAGAAACAATGTTTTAATGCCTAAGTGCAGAGTAGATATTTTGGTTTTTATTTCTATTTCTGATTTGTTCACTAATTTGCCTAAGTTTATTTGATATTCTGAAACCCAATGTGGACATCTGTATAGAAGATATGCAGCACTTGCCATTTAATCATATTGTCTTTTATAGGTACAATATTTATCAACTGTTTCCTTCTTTTTTATACAACGTTTTAGGATCCTTACAATAACATTGTTCGTACTGCAATAGAAGCAATGGCAGCAGTATTTGGAGGGACTCAGTCTTTACACACAAATTCTTTCGATGAAGCTTTGGGTTTGCCAACTGTGAAAAGTGCTCGAATTGCTAGGAACACACAAATAATCATTCAAGAAGAATCTGGGATTCCCAAAGTGGCTGATCCTTGGGGAGGTTCATATATGATGGAATGTCTCACAAATGATGTTTATGATGCTGCCTTGAAGGTCAGTTTTTTCTCTTTGCAACTTTGCTTTCAAGATTTATAGATTTATAAATCAAGATTTTTAAATTTATGAATCAAATCATTTATAGGTTTTTATTGAGGCTTATAAGATGTTTGAGAGAAAAAGAGAAGTTTGGATTTGATTTTATTGTTTTCAAAACTGAAATTTAATTTGAAAATACATTTATATTTATAGTAAACCATTTTATTCAAAGAGTGAAAAGACAACTAATACTAAAAAGCTTAAACACAAAACAGCAGTTTTTTATCATCTACTTGTTTTTTCCTATATCCTAGAGTAAGCTACATACTTCTTTTTTTTCCACATACTTCTTTTTTATTTTTGTTTTTATCTGCATAGTTTAAAATCACACATGTGTACTGTTTGCTCTAATTCCATCAACTTTAGGTATTAGACATTAGATCATAGACATTATGTGTAGATTTCCTAGTATCGTTTTAGATTTTAGCTGATTTATACCCCTTCTTTTTTTCCTCCTCCCTCACTGCCAGTATAATTATACCTCAGTGTAATCCTTCGTGAGGTCCTCTGATATTCTCATTGAATTTAAACTGTTTTCTCTCTAGGTCTGCTCACCATTGCTGTTATTTGACTTCTCTTTGCCATTATCCTGGGAATATATTTCACATCTTCTATCTTGAATTCTGAATCCTGAGTTCCTTATCTGTCTCTTTGTTATTTTGAAGCACATTTCATAACAACCTGATAAAAGTGGTACATGGGAGATAACTTATTTGAAAATTTGCCTGTTTGAAGATATCTTTATTCTGTTGCTGTATTTCATTGATAGTCTGATTAGATTTGAATCTATTTCCATTCAGGAATTTATAAGCAAGTTTATAAGCATTGATCTTTTTATTCTAGATTTTCATTCTAGCTTTCAGTATTTCTTATCAGAAATATGGTGCCATTCTCATTCAGGATCTTTCTTTCTGAAAACATCATTTAGGATCTTCTTTATTTTTTGTGTTAATGTATAATTTGGTGTATATATTTTTTCCTACATTACACTAAACCTTTGACGGGTCTTTTTCATCTTACCTTTAAAAAATATTCTTACAGCTCTGGGAAATTTTTAAATATTATTTATTTGATAATTTCTTCCTGCTATTTTTCTTTGGTTTTTCTTTCTAGAACTAGTCATAAGCTATTAGTCCTCCTTAAATAATATGTTGATGTTCTTATCTTTTCTATAATGCATCTCTTTGCTTTTTTATTCTGTTTTCTTGGAAATGTGTTAACTTTATAGTTCTACTTAAGTATTTTAACATCCATATATAATATTTTTAATTTCCAAGAGCTCATTTTGTTTTCTAATTTTTCCCCTTATACTGTATGTCATAATAATTTGTTTCATTGATGCAGAAGCTCTTCTTATTCTGAAGATATTAATGATTTTTTTGAAGTTTTTTTCTGCTTCCTATATTGTCTCTGTTTTCTCTGTGTGCCTTTTTTCTTTAGTTTTGTTGTTCAGAGTACAGGCCTTTACTTAAGTAAAACAGCTTAACCTTACTTCTTTCTGTATTTGGTATTTGATAGTTCATTGCTTCTCAAGTTCATTTTATGCAGACAGTAAACTTTGGTTCTCCTGACAGAATGGGAGAGTGGTAATGGGAGAGTGGTAGTTGCAAACTCTCAAGTCGTGTCTCTCTTTAGCTTCCTAACCTTGTCTTCTGTAGACTACAATACAGGTCCTTCTTCCTTGAATTCTTTAGGGAAAAAGCAAGTTTGACCCTTATCCTTTCTGCTAAGTCATGTATCATTCCACCATCTATTTTTTTTGCCTTTATATATGAAGATTGAAGTTTTAAATGTTTCCTGATTTTATAAAGATAAAGTTATGTCATTTCTCTGCTGCACAAATAAAAAGCAAATTTCATTTTAAAATATATTTTTCTTGAAGTCTTTATTTATGTAACTATGAAAATTTACATAACTAAAAAAAAGATTAAGGAATTGATGTTTTCTTTAGTTTTCTCTTAAGACTTGAATGAGAGGTTTTGTATTTCCAAAATATACTTGTTAGTTTTTCTGTTGGGTTTTCAAATAACTTTAAACACACAAATTTTAATGAATGCCCTTGATGTTTACTTAATTCTTTTTATAATTTTTTAATACTTTTTTATAATTTATAATTTTCTTTTTATAATTTTATTAATACTATTACTATGTTATATAATACCATAACAAATTTGTATAGTTTACAAGCGTTTTTTAAATATTGTCTTTGAGTTTTATTAATGTTTTTCTTCTTAGCTCATTAATGAAATTGAAGAAATGGGTGGAATGGCCAAAGCTGTAGCTGAGGGAATACCTAAACTTCGAATTGAAGAATGTGCTGCCCGAAGACAAGCTCGAATAGATTCTGGTAACATAAAGTTAAAAACTTTATATATGAAATTGAGTATTTAAAAAGAAATATTAAGATAACATGTATAGTTAATAACACAAAAATAATGAAAAAAGAAACAAATTTTTTTTATGTTTTATGTCTATGTACATATATCTGTGTTTGCCTTTTTATGTGCAGACAATAATTTGTACAAAGTGCCTGTGGATATATACCCATTATATGTGTGTACATGTTTATGGGTGGATATCACCAACTTTTTGAAGATAGTGTTATGGTCATTGTGCTCGTTACTGGATGTTCATTCATTCAATCAATTAATGCTTTTTTCATCTATTGTGTTTGAGGTACTTGTTTGGGCATACAACTGAAATAGTGTAGAAATGATTTCTGTTCCCATAGATCTTACATTCTAGTAAAAGAGAAAAAAAATAAACAAGTAAAATAATTACAGATTGTAATAAGTGTTATAAAGGAAATAAGGGGTATAACTGGGATAGGTATGGTGGTATGTTTCAGATAAGAGAAACAGTCTGGTACTTTGAGACAAAATATATTCTTTATTACATAAAGAAGTATCTTTGCAATTTTGGTTTATTGCTTGTGGATCTTAAAAAGTATTTTTTCTTCTTTAAAAGTTATTGGCTGTCAAATAATTCAAGAAAATATTAGAAAAGCTACTGGGTTTTAAATTTCTGCCTTATAGATCTTAGATGTTAACTGCTCTGTTTTTATTTTGTAGTGTTAGAAGATTTATCAGAAACTCTGGGAAACTGTATAGTTTGGGAGAATAATCAAAGATCTTTCTTACAGAGACTGATATATACCTGTTTTCCTACTTCACACTCTCCAGATTTGCTGATCTATATTGAAGTTTCATTAAATGTAGAGATATTAAACTTATAAGGAAGATACATGATAAGCAGAATATTTTTTATTAGGCAATTATTTGTGAATAGAATCTTTATGTTACTTTCCTTTGGAAAATTAACAGGTTCTGAAGTCATTGTTGGAGTAAATAAGTACCAGTTGGAAAAAGAAGACTCTGTAGAGGTTCTGGCAATTGATAATACTTCAGTGCGTAACAAGCAGATTGAAAAACTTAAGAAGGTATTAGTTGCTTTTTTTTTTTTTTAGAATTTTCTGTATTCTGGGCACTGGCTAAGCCCTTAAATTGTCCTGCTTAAATTGATCCTTATAACAACAATGTGAGGTGGATATCATTTTTCATCATTTCAAATACAAGGAAACTAAAGATAAAACATTGAGAAATTTGCTCAGGGTGAATACTTAGACAGCTATGACTCACTCTAGGTCTGTTGACACCCAAACCTCATATTTTAACTATGATATCTGCCTCTGTGAAACATATATGTTGGTGTTGTAATCCACACTACAATAATAATACCCTTCATAATTAATAGATTAGAACTAAGGCTTAGATAATTATGTAACTCATTAAGAGTAAAAAGCAGAATAAAGTTTAGAGTTAGTATTTGAACCCAGGGCCTCACATTGTAATTTCTTTCCATTAGACCATGGTTCCAGATACAACTGTGAAAGAATTATTTGCTTTCTGATTTTTAAAAATCAACTATATTTGGTAGTGTTTCATTAAGATGCAGTTTATAGTAAACTTTACTTATTTTGACTGAAACTAGAGTACTGTATTTCCTTTTTCTTTTCAATTTGTCATTTAAATGATTGAAAGTATATGAAATGCTAAAATAGATATACCAAAATAATTGTCACTGTTGTAATCTATATATTTCTGTTATATAAAGCTACATTAGCCTCAAGTCTTTGGCTTTTGTTATTACTGCTATTTTCAGTGTAAGAAAGTTAAAAACTTAATAGTTCTCTTTTCCTATGATTGTTTGGGATATGACTCCCCCCTCCCCCAGTTTAAATATTTTATAAAAATCTAATAGACTTTGTCCGGTTAGATTGAATGAATACTATCATCTTCAATTTTTATTCCCATTAGAGTTAATGGTAGATATTTAAGATGTTATTTTCTTTTTCATCCTCTATGTGCTCTGGAATAATAATGACTGCTTTGTCACATCTTTTCATTTTTTTAAGGGGTCCTATTTAACGTATAGTATTTTTATTTTCAGTGATCACAAAACTCTTACTCAGTATTTATTATATTTGGAAAGCCTCTTTCTCCTTTCTTATAGCTTAGTCTTATTAGCTTTATACTCTCAGAGCTTGAGAGGTTCCATTTATCATAAATGATGGTAAACTTTATTTTGAGTAAGAGTGAGAAATTCAATAATGATAATATAGAAATAATAGTTAACATTTATTGAGCACTTATTATGTACCACATATTATGCTGAGTACTTTTCGGAAATTATGGTGGTTTTATGTATTATTTTATTTAACAAGTAGTTACTATTTTTTATTTTCATTTATAGAGGGGGGAACCAATTAGAGTATCTCATTTAGTTGCTCAAGTTTATACTGTAAGTGGGAGATCTGGGATTTGAATGCAAATTTCTTGACTCTAGTGCCAGTTTAGGAGACATGGATATTCTAGTGTGACTTTTTCCTAATTTTGAACTTTCTTCAGACCAGACCAAATCAAAGTTCTTCTATTGTAAAAATTAACTTTCATCATAGCTAAAATCAAGAGATAATTTTTATTTTTGCTGTGGTACTGAGCTGGTACTCTGGTACTAGACTAAAGTTTATGTTTTCTTATTATTTTCTTTTACAGATGGTTATGACAATATTTTTACTTGTAGTGTTAACATTTTTAAAACTGGAACCACCTCAACAATAATTTTATATTAAATTTTTTATAGTTTCCAGCCCCAGTTAATTTTAGCATGCATTTTCACTCCATGAATTTCAGTAATTTGTTTTTCAGATAATTATAGCAAACCTACATAATCTGTAAACCTGTAAAGGTGTACTTTTCAGCTGTGCTCAAATGTCGCCTTATCTAAGAAGGTGATCCATATTTTGATAGCACCCTGTGCTGCTCCCCCATCACTTCTTTATTTACTCAGTTTTATATTTCTCTTAAATTGTATATTTATTTATATGTTTGTTGTTTCTCTTTTTCTTCAATAAAATGTAATGTCTGTGAGGGCATGGACTTTGTTTTGTTTATTGCTATATCTCCACAACTAGAACAATGTTAGCATTAATAAATGCTTAACTAATACTTGCCATCTATTTTAGTTTAATTAGAAAATACTTGTAAATGATAATTATTGTTTGAGTTGAATAGCTTGAAATTTTGTGTATTCAGAAATAATCCTGTCTTTAAACATAATTATTAAAAATACATGTTAAGGAATTAAGTCATATACATGTTATTCTGACTGTTAATATAGACTATATTTGCAGAAGCTCTTGTTTCCTGAAACCATATCTCTGCATTCTTGTTATTCCTGTTACTTTTATAAAGTTAAGATTTATTGAATGCCTGTGCTATTCCAGGAATTGCCTTAGTTATCCATTTTCTCTTTTAGTCCTTATACTAACGATATTCATTTCATCACTCTCATCTGACAGAACACTGATGTGGAGAGATGTTAAATAACGTTCTTATGTTCATTCAGCTAGCAAATGTCAGTTCTGGAACTTGAATCCAAGTGTTACCCTTGTGACTATATTCTTTACTTCATACTAGTTTCTTTCTAACTTTTTGACCATGATTCACACAATAAGAAATGCATTTACTACATGTCTACCTACACATGTATGAATTCACATGTATTTGAAAACTTATAGCTGAAATACAAGTTTCACAAAATAGTACTTACACAAACTATGTGCAGTGTACTTAGTTTCTATGCTGTTTCAGTTTTTTAAAAGTGCTGTTCACTGTGCACTAATTCCATATAGCCATCCACTAATGGACTTACAATTTAAGAAACACCACACTATACTATATTGACTCCCCTTATTAGAAATGTAGATCACACCAGAAAAATGCAAGTAACTGTATAAGGTAAAGAAAAGGTAAAGAAAAATTGGCATTTTCTTTCTTTTTTTTTTTTTTTTGAGTTGGAGTCTCACTCCGTCACCCAGACTGGAGTTCAGTGGCCGCTCCCGGCCACCACAGCCTCGACCTGCTGGGCTCCAGCGATCCTTCCGCCTCAGCCTTCCAAGTAGCTGGAACTACTACATGCTACCACACCCGCCTAATTTTTTGATTTATTGTAGAGATGAGGTCTCACCAAGTTGCCCAGGTGGGTCACGAACCCGCGGGCTCAGGCAATCCACTCACCTCAGCCTCCCAAGGCACGGGATTACAGGCTGAGCCACTGAGCCCTGCTAAATGGGCATTTTCATAGAGAATTTGGAGTTGAGTTTTTCCGTGGCTTGCTACAGTCAACCCTCTGCTCTGTATCTGTGAGTTGCACATCTGTAGATTTAACCAATCATAGATTGAAAATATTTGGGAAAAAAAGATGGTTGCATTGTACTAACCACATACAGACTTTTTTTCTTGTTATTGTTTCCTAAACAATACAATATAACAACTATTTACCTGGTATTTGCATTGTATTCAGTACTAAAAGTACTTTAGAAATGATTTAAAGTATATGGGAGGAAATATATAGGTTATATGCAAATACTATGCCATATTATATAAGGGACATCAGCATCTTTGAATTTTGGTATCTGCAGGGGTTGGGGATTATGGAACCAATCCCTACAAAGGGACAACTGTATAAATTTTCTGTCCCACCTCAGCTCATAGATACTATATTATTTTAGTGGCATATTGAGCAGTAACATGTTTTTGTTTTCTGGTTTCCCACCCCCGCCCCCCCCCAAAGACAGCAGGAGCAGTATCGTGGTTTAACCTTTTTTTTTTTTACAGGTGGTGCAACTTGTACAAAAATTAGATTTAGGTAACTTTGTTTTGGCAAATTGTTGGCAGAGTAGAGTAGAATCAGGAAAAAAGACTGACCATACTTTTCATCATCTTTCTTTCTTACTTAGGATATTTTTAAATACAAAGAACAGTGATATACATATGTATTATTATATATGCATACATGCCATTTAAATATATTGTTATTTATCTACAGGAAACTTAAACTGTAACTAAAATATTCTCTAAGTTCTGATCTTTTTTTCCCCCACATCACTATTACTCTTTAGTGTTCCTTCAAAGTACTTCACATGAAAGACTCACTTGCTTTTAATGTCTTGTTATTTTAGAAAAACCTAAGTAGTGCTACTTGGGAAAGTCAACACTCTTATTGTTCTGCATGTTTCTAATTTGTCAGGATTGTACCAAATTTGGTATTATTTTATGAAATTCTGAGTAAATGAATGAATTGAATGAATGAAATTACTAGGTTTTATATATATATATATATATTTTTTTTTTTTTTCTTTGTTTTTTGGGGGGGATAGAATTACAGAACAGTCTCTGTATGGTAAGAATCAGGGTCTGATCTTTTAATTGCCGTTTTATTCTCTGTTTATGTGAATTGTCTCTTTCCTTTTCCTTTTCCATAAGATTAAATCCAGCAGGGATCAAGCTTTGGCTGAACGGTGTCTTGCTGCACTTACCGAATGTGCTGCCAGTGGAGATGGAAATATTTTGGCTCTTGCAGTAGATGCAGCTCGGGCAAGGTAAGGATATATAAGTTTGGAGATTTTCAAAGGCTGAGTTGAGCAGTTTAGCTTTTCAGAGTATACTTAAGTAAAAGGTTGATCCTGTAAACCATGTGAGTCCACAAGACAATATCTGGCAAGTATAATAAATTTGATTCTTATCTTTTAAAAAATCTTTGCATTTAAAACATTCACATTTTGAATGAAATATATTAATACTTGTGTATTTCACTGTGGCTTCAATTTTGAAGCCATTTGTAATGAATATTTCATTGATTTGCAGGTTGAAATTTGATGTACTCTCAAGTAGATCATCAGGCTTATGCCTACAACTTTGACATTTCACCAGTTAAAATAGTTCTTGCTGGGGGAAACATTAATCTGATAATTGTGGGGAAAATGTGTTATTGTGCTTTTGAATTATTTTTAATCATGTAGCAACCAGAAGAGGAACTAACTTCCCTTCCTTGCTGTCCCAGGTCTTTTTCCTTTGTTGATAGAGCCTTACATTCTTTTAAGAATAGAATATTTTTTAGTTGTTCCCAGTCTTTTATCTCTCTTTCACATTTTGGCTTACTGCATTTGATTTTCTACTGCATTTTAACTGGTCTTATTAAAGTTCACCAGCCACCTCCTCTTTGTCAGATATTGTGGAAATTTATTAGTCATATCTTGACTTTTTTACACTTCTTCCTTCTTGGAACTTTTCCCTTTATAACTCCTAACATGCTCCTTTGTCCTTTGTCTCCTAACCTTTTCCTGTATTTAAGAACAGGCAGAAAACAGGAGTTGCTTCCTTGTTTTATCTACTTCTGTGTTATCAAAGGCACAATATGGCAAGGTGGAGATTGTTGTACTTGCTACCTAATAGGATTATTATGAGGAGACATTAAATCATTAAAAATAGTGCCTGGGACTGGCACTTAATAAATATTAATTGTTATTGTTTTTATATTTCTCATGCTTTTTAAAGTTATTTTAATAAATTATGTATTATACATAAATAAATGGAGACATACATAAATGTATTATATTAAGAAATGAAAGGAGTCTGAAATGTTACTCTTCTTGCCACCTAACAAGTTATCTTGTGCAGTCTCATGGGAAGCTGGTAGAAGATATGAGACCTCTGGGTCAGAACTGAAGGACACTTTATGACTGCAGTAGTAGTAGCCAGAGTATCAGCAGTTTTGGGGCTAGTTCCTCTGAATCCCAATTCCTACAGAGCAATGTGAAAAGGACTAGATGATACCTCATGTACAGTGGGTTGGACTACATTCCAGGAGAGGAAACCTGAAGTTAGAGATTGTGAATCTTTTATAACGGACAATGAGTATACCTTCCTTTTGTTCTAGAAGGAGACATTATTATATTGGACAGTAAGCAAAACTACCCTTAGCTCTGAAGGTAGCCACTATCTTCCAAGGCTGTTCACTATACAGACATCTGTGAAAAGATAGTCCAGAATTAAAGGGCAATCAGTGCTTTGCTTTGCAGGACAAGTAGAAAAATGAGTGACCCATGTAACATTTTCTTTCAATATATGGTAATGTCACTAAATAAATTACTTTTGCTTTTCAGTGTTTATTGATTAATATAATGAACTTTTTTAAAAAAGTGTAATTTTTAGTGTATAAGGCATAGAGTAAATAATATGTGTTGGGTTTTTTTTTCCAGTTTTAATTTCATAAATAAATCAGATGACTTCTGATTAAAATCCTTTGGTGGTCTCCCACTCCTTTTAGGTTAAAATTTAATCATTCGTACGATAACCTGCAAGACCTGTCTCTCTGACATCCTACTTTCTTCACTAAGGCATATCCCACTTCACTTCTTTCTATTTTTAGAATACAAAACTTATTTTCCTATATCTCAGAGCCTTTGCATTCAGTGTCTCCTTTCCCAAACACTCTTCTCATTTATGTTCCTTTGGATTCCTCTTTCTCATAATTTATATCTTAGTTCAAAAGTCATATCTTAAATATCTTTAAAACTGCTCTCCCAGACACCTTATTCTATCTTGGCCTGTTTTCGTGTCTTTATATACTTATTACCTATGAATTGTTCTTATTAATTTATTTATTTGCTTGTGTATCATCTACATCCATGACTAGATGGTGAGTTCTATAAGGGCAAGCACTGAATATGCTAAAAAAATTTACATCTTATCAAAAATATCAGTGGGAGTCTTGCTCTTTATACATTAGTATTGTTAATGGTGAATTTTTCAGAAAACTTCAGATTCTTGTCTATTTATAGTTTTTAGGTCATTCAGTCATATTTTTGGATGACAGTGTTGAAAAAAGATTAGCATGTGTAAAGGCAGCTCACATAACTTGTTAATAAATATTTTCAGAAAAGATGCTTTCACAATACATAAAAACATTATCTAGAATTTTGTGTAAGACATTTTTTACTTATGTAATTAAATATGTCTAATTGCATTGACTAGTAAGGTAAACAATTATCTTTAATTGCAAAATAATGACGTTAATGGGACCACCACTTAATATTTTAGATGTACAGTTGGAGAAATCACAGATGCCCTGAAAAAGGTATTTGGTGAACATAAAGCTAATGATCGTATGGTGAGTGGAGCATATCGCCAGGAATTTGGAGAAAGTAAAGAGATAATATCTGCTATCAAGAGGTAATATGTAAGATGTCTTAGGCCAGAATTTTATCTTTTGTGTTAACACAATCACCTTATATATACCGGGAGCTTAATTTTCTTACATACAACTTGGAAAATTTTTGAATTGACTTTTCTGTTAGTCTGTAATTCTAGTAAAATTAATGAATAGTAAGTTAAACATTAATTATATTATTATGTATACCAAACATATTACATATAATCTATGAAATAGATATAATTCATTTATGATAGAATATATAATTAGAAATGTATCAAGGAGAATTATATGTTATAGTTATATATAATAGTATATAATATTATGTATAATATATTTACTAATTAATAAATATTAAATATTGAAACTAATATTAGTTTTTATGAAATTAATAATATTTTGAATGTCACCAAGGTTATCTTTAAGAATTTCTCATTTCAAACCAATGTTTAACAATGATATTGCTTCATATTAGATTTTAATCTGCTTACTATGGTAGGCTTTCATATTTTATTAAATTTGTACATTGTTCAGTTTCTTGAACAATTATGAAATTTTAATTTTCCTACTTGAAAGTAAACACTTGGTTGGCATCTATGCATAAATTACAGTCAATCTTATTGCAGTGATAACAAGTAACACTTCCACAGCGTGGCATGGAAATGTGATCTTGTTTCTCAAGTGTAAAAACTGACTTGGTGATTAATCTTCTCAACTTTTTTTGAGTTGAAGTCTCACTCTTTCGCCCAGACTGGAGTGCAGTGGTCACTTCCGGCCACCGCAGCCTCGACTTGCTGGGCTCCGGCGATCCTTCCACCTCAGCCTTCCAATCCAAGTAGCTGGAACTACAGGCGCTC
>CAUYQG010088951.1:0-10766 GCA_963574415.1 Tarsius wallacei | reverse complement strand
TATGCTGCCTATCTCTGATTGTGTTTGAAGGTAATACTAGCTTTCTAAAATGTTT
The DNA here is from genome assembly GCA_963574415.1 of Tarsius wallacei. Lineage (NCBI taxonomy): Eukaryota > Metazoa > Chordata > Mammalia > Primates > Tarsiidae > Tarsius > Tarsius wallacei. The sequence goes on along the minus strand of CAUYQG010088951.1, from coordinate 10,711 downwards.
TGGGAAGTGTTCCTTCTTCTACAATCTGAATGATATTGAGTAGAAATAGCGTTCTTTTTTTCTACAATCTGTGTGTGTGTGTGTGTATTTAATTTAAAGATGTGGGGTATATTCAGTGTTAGATATACAAATGTTCATTATGCAGGTACCCTTGTTGATGAGGTGTGCCCCTCCCTCCCCTGGCAGTTTACCTCAACTGCCAATTCCACCCCCCCACCCCCGGCAGTTTCCCACTATTGCCAATCCCTTTCTTATACTATTATGGTAATTGTTCAAGGTCTGCTTATAAGTGAGAACATATGGTACTCTGTTCTTTGTTTCTGTGATAGATAACTGAGTATGATAGACTCTAAATCCATCCAAGTTGCTGCGAAGTTCATATGTTTGTCCTTTTTTATGGCTGCACAATATTCCATTGTGTATACCAAGGCTAGGTTTTTAAACAGTCTTTAGAAAATATGAATTATAGGCATTTTTCTCCTTACTCATAGTTCTATTCCTTAAAAGCCTAAGTTTAAAGACAAGAGCAGAAATGCCCAAACAGTACCTCCAGATTGGGTGGCTTTTGACTCATCTCAGCATGAGCACTCACTAACACATGGTGAGAATAGAGGCCACCCTCTCTGCTTGCACTATTTCTTTTCTTTTTTTTTTTTTAGTCGGAGTCTTACTCTGTAGTCCAGGCTGGAGTGCGGTGGCATGCTCACGGCTGCCACAGCCTCGACCTGCTGGGCTCAGGCGATCCTTCGCCTCAGCCTTCTTAGTAGCTGGAACTTACAGGTGTATGCCACCATGCCCAGCTAATTTTTTGATTTTTATTGTAGAGATGAAGTCTCACCAAGTTGCCCAGGCTGATCTCGAACCCGTGGACTCAGGCAATCCTCTCACCTTGACCTTCCAAAGTACTGGGATTATAGGTGAGAGCCACCATACCTGGTCTGCACTATTTTGACAGGAGCTTAAATCTGTCCCCTTTAGTTTAGAGCCAGGCTAGGTAAACTAATTTTTATTCTTTTCTTTTTTTTTATCTTTTTGAGTTGGAGTCTCACTCTGTCACCCAGGTTGAAGTGCAATGGAATGCTCATGGCCACACCAGCCTGGACCTGCTGGGCTCAGGTGATCTTTCTGCCTCAGCCTTCCAAGTAGCTGGAACTACAGGCATGTACCACCATGCCTGGCTAATTTTTTGAATTATTGTAGAGATGTGGTCTCGCCAAGTTTTCCAGGCTGATCTAGAACCATGGGAAACTTGGCGAGACCTCATCTCAGCCTCCCAAAATGCTGGGATTATAAGCATGAGCCACCATGCCTGGCCTTGAAAGATTGTTTTGAGAATAAATGAAGTAATGTATATAAAAGTACATCACATATCACCTAACATATGGCGGAGACTCAAAATGTCTTGGTTTTATTTTCCTGCATTGGAGGTTGCTGGAGCCAGAGTAATGACTCAGAAAAGTCAAGAAGGAGCCAGCAGGATGGATAGCAGAGGGGCAGTTTTGCTGACTCATCATCGTCTTCTTTCCCTTCCCTATTACCATTGACTGAGATCTTGGAGAGGTAAGATTTTCTTTCTTTCTCTCTCTCTCTCTCTCTCTTTTGAGTCGGAGTCTCACTCTGTTGTCCAGGTTGGAGTGCAGTGGCATGCTGCTCACGGCTACTGCAGCCTTGAACTATTGGGCTCAGGCAATCCTTCCAACTCAATCTTCCAGGTAGCTGGAACTACAGGCACACGCCTCCATGCCTGGCTAATTTTTTTACTTATTGTAGAGATGAAGTCTAGCCAAGTTGCCCAGTCTGCTCTCGAACACATGGGCTCAGGCAATCTTCTCATCTCAACCTCCCAAAGTGCTGGGATTACAGACTTGAGCCACCATGCCCGGCTTTTTTTTTTTTTTTTGAGTGTGGATATCACTCTGTAACCCAGGCTGGAGTACAGTGGCACAATCACTGCTCACCATAGCCTCAACCTCCTGGGCTCGGGTGATCCTCCCTCCTCAGCCGCCTGAGTAGCTGAAACTACATGCATGGGCCATGATGCCCAGCTAATTTTTTAATTTTTTGTAGAGGCAGGTCTCACTATGTTACCCAGACTGGTCTTGAACTTCTGGGCTCAAGCAATCCTCCTACCTCGGTCTCCCAATGTGCTAGGATTATAGGCATGAGCCACCGTGTCTCACTGAGATAAGATTTTAAACTATTAATTGTTTATCCTATATTTCTTGTAACATTTGTAGCCTTTCTCCTTATTCCCATCACAAAATGTGAGGGTTGTAACTGTGTTACCTAAAGAAAGGAATGACAAGGATAAATGAACACCTATTATAAAGGAGTCCAATTTTTGACTTTGGAGTATCAAAGACTCATGACATAGGAAAAGCAAAGCAACTTTGGAAGGATAATGGGAGAGTTCATTTTTCTCAGCACCCTCATACATGCTCGTATGCATACACGTACAAATGCCCATGCACATACTCAAACGACTAGATAAAAATTCTTCAGACTTTGGAGTAGGGAAATCAGATGGAGACAGGGAGCTGGAATGGATAATGTATGAAGAAATTATGCATGTGTTTTTCTATTTCATCCTTTTCTCTTTTGCCTTTAGCAAGTAAATTACATCTTATTTGGTTGTAGTATCAATCTGTTGCTGAGGAGATTAAGATTGTTTCAGAAGGAATATAAAGAAAAGGAAAATAATAGCATGCATCTATTGAAATTCAAAATAGGATTTTGCAGCAAGACAATGTGCTTGAAAAAACTGGACTCTGAGAAAGAAATAATTTTCTGCATTCATTTAGGGCCCACTTAACATAATCAAGATCCAGATCTAGATTCAAATTATTACCAAAGGAGGAGATAGCTTAATCCCTCATCTTTGATATCCTATCCATCCATAATGAGGATAATAATAACACCCACCTCAAAGGACTATTTCCAAAGAGAACACTTGTCTTCCAGAGTGGCAACTAGAGCCAGAAAGCCAAAGATATGCTATAAAATGAATGAAAGAGAAGTCTATGCCTTTTTGTCTTGGGTATTGAAGAAGAAGCAAGCAGCGTGGTGAGAGTTAGGAATCAAGGAAACTTAACTTGGAATTGGGGAAATGGCTTCAAGAAATATCCAGAAAATAGAAGAGACCATTGAAGCTGCTACAAAATTTTGCCCTGTATAAATAAGTGGGCAAGTCAGGGTGCACTGGCAGAGAGATAGGGTCTGTTTTGCATTTCCAGTCCTTCCCCAGTTATGGGTATTGAGTTGAGAGCCGTGGGCCTGCCATGGGCATGGTGTGGCAGGAAGACAGTGGCCTGGCAGCAGAGGCATTTAGTTTGTACAGCTTGGGTTAGGACCTGAATGGGGAACACGGTGGAAATTCAGGGGTCCCACTAGGCTATCCAGAGCTATAAGGAGGCTGAATCAATCAGGAAGTACCAATGAGATCAGATTCAGCAGAGGTCCATGAGACACTCTAAGTGCTGACGTGCCGGGCTCGGTGGCTCAGCCTGTAATCACGTGCCTTGGGAGGTTGAGGTGAGTGGATTGCCTGAGCCTGTGGGTTCGAGACCCGCCTGGGCAACTTGGTGAGACCTCATCTCTACAATAAATCAAAAAAATTAGCCGGGTGTGGTAGCGCATGCCTGTAGTTCTGGCTACTTGGAAGGCTGAGGTAGAAGGATCGCTGGAGCCCAGCAGGTCGAGGCTGCAGTGGCCGGGAGCGGCCACTGCACTCCAGTCTGGGTGACAGAGTGAGATTCTAACTCAAAAAAAAAAAAAAAAAGAAAAGAAAGCCGAGCTCGGTGGCTTAGCCTGTAATCCCGCGCCTTGCGAGACTGAGGTGAGTGATTTGCCTGAGCCCGTGGGTTCGAGACCCACCTGGGCAACTTGGTGAGACCTCATCTCTACAATAAAGAAAAAATCAACCGGGCGTGGTAGCGCGCGCCTGTAGTTTCAGCTACTTGGCAGGCTAAGCCGGAAGGATCGCCAGAGCCCAGCAGGTCTGGGCAACTGAGTGAGACTTCAACTAAAAAAAAAAAAGTGCTGACGTTAGCAAAAGGCCAGCAGGATGAATATGACCAAGTACATATTGACCTGTCATTCAGAGGAGCCAAGGAACATGTTGAGAACCTGAGGACCCCAAGTCTCCTCCTATACCTGTACCCAGGAGATTGTTTAAACTACTTCCATTTGTTTTCATGATTATGAGTCTGCAAGTTGGCTGTGGTTTGGCTGGTGCAGACTGGGCTTGACAGGGATTGATGGGACTTCAAGCTGTTCTTTGCATTCAGTTCTGTTCTAGGGTCTTTATTCTTGGGGCTCAGGCTGAAGAGGCAGCAGATATCTTGAATTTGCTTTTGTACTATTGGATTGCAGGAGTGCAAGAAGCTAAGCCAAACTACAGAAGCACATTTAAAGTATGTGTTTGCATCCTGTCTTCTGACAGTCTCTTGGCTCAATCAAGTCACACAGCAAAGGGTATGAACAAACATACACTTAAATAATGAGGGAGCCGGACGCGGTGGCTCATGCCTATAATCCCAGCACTTTGAGAGGCTGAGGTGAGAGAATTGCGTTCAAGACCAGCATGGACAACTTGGCGTGACCTTATCTCTAAAATAAATAAAAAAGTTAGCCGGGCGTGGTGTTGCGTGCCTGTAGTTGCAGCTACTTAGAAGGCTGAGGCAGAAGGATCACTTGAGCCCAGCAGGTCGAGGTTGCAGTGGCTGTGAGCGTGCCATTACACTCCAACCTGGGCAACAGTGAGACTCCAACTAAAAAAAAAAAAAAAAACTGTAGAAGAAATGATAGAAAGAGAAAATCACCATTTGCTGGGTGCAGTGGTTCATGCCTGTAATTCAGCACTTTGAGAGGCTGAGGCTGGAGGATTGCTTGAGCCCAGGAATTCGAGACCAGCCTGGACAACATAGCAAGACCTTGCCTCCATAAAAAAATTAGCTAGGCATGGTGTTCTATGTCTGTAGTCCCAGCTACTCAGGAGGTTAAGGTGGAAGGATCACTTGAACCCAGTAGGTCAAGGCTGCCATATGAACTGTGATCATGCCACTGGACTCCAGCCTGGGCAATAGAGTAAAATCCTCTCCAAAAAAAAAAATACCATTAATATTGTCATCACAGTGATTATGATGGGAGTCCTCAGTGGATACTGAGGCAGACAGGTGGAGAGTAGAAGATATGCCAGAAACTTAAGAATTACATAAGAACAACTAGTAACTTTATCTTGGAAAAACCAGGCAGACTAGGTTGGTAGTACCAAGGGTGAGACAGGTTCACCTCCTGGATCTTCTGACATGCTGCACTGAGAAGGGCACACAACATTATTTATCTATTGCTTTTTCTTTTCTTTTTAGAGACAGCATCTCGCTATGTTGCCTAGGTTGGAGTTAAACACCTGGGCTCAAGCAATCATCCTGCCTCAGCCTCCCCAAATGCTGGGACTACAGGCATGCCACTATGCCTGGCTAATCTGTTGCCTTTATATGTTCTTAGGTTGAGGGATATCTCTATAGAAATGGAAGGTCTGTGCCCTTTATAATTATCAAATAGCCCAAATAAGGTCATGTTCTGATGTACTGAGGATTAGGACTTCAATGTATGAATATTTATTTATGTATTTGAGTTGGAGTCTCATTCTGTCACCCAGGCTAGAGGGCAGTGGCATGTTCCCAGCCACTGCAGCCTCGACATGCTGGGCTCAGGCGATCCTTCCGCCTCAGCCTTCCAAGTAGATGGAAATATAGGCACATGTCACCAGGCCCAGCTAATTTTTCTTTTTAAATTTATTGTAGAGATGAGGTCTCACCAAGTTGCCCAGGCTGGTCTTGAACCAGCAGACTTAGGCAATCCTCTCACCTCAGCCTCTCAAAGTGCTGGGATTACAGGCATGAGCCACTGTACCCGGCCTTCTAATGTATTAATTTTTAGGGAGCACCATTCAACCTTATATTGGGGTTGAGAGAGAAAAATGGAGCAAACAGAGGCAAGTGCTGACAAATAAGGAATGTGAGTGAAAGAGATCCAGTACCAGTCTTCTTGGTTCTTAAATTTTTCTGTAAGTTTAAAATGATTTCAGATTTTGCCCAGGTGTAATGACTCACACCTGTAATCCCAGCACTTTGGGAGGTGGAGGCAAGAGGATTGCCTGAGCCTGCGGGTTTGAGACCCACCTGGGCAACTTGGTGAGACCTCATCTCTACAATAAATCAAAAAATTAGCCGGGCATGGTAGCACGCGCCTGTAGTTCCAGCTACTCGGAAGACTGAGCAGAAGGATCGCCGGAGCCCAGCAGGTTGAGTCTGCAGTGGCCAGGAGCGGCCACTGCACTCCAGTCTGGGCAATGGAGAGAGACTCCAACTCAAAAAAAAAAAAAAATTAAAAGAGAAAAAAAAGACGTGGTGTACAATCCAGGTTTAAGTATACAATGGTCATCGCACAGGTAAAGTTTGGACTTCGTTTTGGTTTCCACCCCACCTGGTTTGAGATCAGATGCCCTTATTGATGAAGTGTGACACCCCCTCCCCTGGCAGTTTCCATCTGTACAAATCCCTTTTTTATAGTATAATGATAATTGCTCAAGGTCCGCTTATGAGTGAGAACATGTGGTATTTAGTTCTTTGTTTCTGTAATAGATCACTGAGTATGATAGACTTTAAGTCCATCCAAGTTGCTGCGAAGTTCATAATTTTGTCCTTCTTTTTGGCTGCATAGTGTTCCATTGTGTATATGTACCATGTTTTAAAAATCCAGCCCACTTTCGATGGGCAGCACAGTTGGTTCCATGTGTTTGCTATTGTGAATAATGCTCCAACAAGCATGCATGTGCAGGTATCTTTTTCATAGAATGAATTGAGTTCCTCTGGGTGTATTAATTTTTTAATTTATTTGATTTTTAAAATGTGGGGCATAATTCAGGATTAGGTATACAAATGGTCATCATACAGGTTTCATTTCTTTTATCTTGATTGAGACTGAGACTCGTCTTAGTTTTAGAGTTATTTGTATTTCCTCTTCTGAGAACTCACTTTTCATACTTCATTTCATCCATGGTTTCTTATTCTCATTCTTAAAAGCTTTCAATATATTTAAACATTTAGCTCTTTATGTAATAAATATGTTTGTTGTAAATATTTTTTGCAATTTTCAAATTTTCTTTGACTTGGTTAGGGTTTTGTGAAACATAGAATTTGACTTGTGAATTTTCTATCTTTTAGCTTTGTGTAAATGCTAGAAAGACTTTTCTTCAGGGTAAATACGTAAAATAATTATTTAAAAAAGAGAAAAAAGGATCTAGTCATGGTTTCTTCTAGTTATCTTCCAGATTCCTATTTTTAAAATTTATTTTAAAGATGTGGGGTACAATTCAGAATTAGGTACATAAGTGGTCATCATACAGGTAAAGTTTGGACATCCCTTTGGTCCCCACTTCACCTGGTTTGAGATCAGATACTCTTATTGATGTTATGTGCCCCCCTAACCTCCAGCAGCATCCTGCTACTGCCAATCCCTTTCTTATAGTATTACGCTAAGTGTTTATGGTCTGTTTTGAGTGAGAACATATGGTACTCAGATCTTTGTTTCTGTGATAGGTCATCATTATTATAGACTCTAAATCCATCCAAGTTTCTGCCAAGTCCATAGTAGGTTCTTTTTATATTTAAATAATTTATTCATTTTTAATTTACCCTGATGCAAAGGGTCAAATAGGTGCACTAAATTATCTTTTTTTTCTTGATGGCTGGATAGTAGTTTCAACATCTCTTGCATAATCTGTCTTTCCTCTAGTGGTTTTTGTTTCATCATTATCAAATAATAAAGTCCCATATGTATTAGGTTGATGCAGGTGTTCATAGTGTTTGTTTTTGGTATGGTATCACTGTAATGTTGGGAGTTTGTTCACATTTGTCATTTGGAGTGACAATGTTGTGCTTGTGAATATGCCTTGCATTTTGCAGATTTGAAGAAAGTGCTATTTGTGGGCTAAAGAATATGGAATGTCAAGTGGAAAAAAGGACACCTCTGACATATTCTTCTCTTGGGTTCAACAGAAGCGTAAAGGAAGCAGAGGTGGCTCAAAATATTTGTGCTGCCTACGGAGAGACTTCCATCAGGGAAAACATGGCAAGAAAACGGTCTTGTTGTTTCCAAGAGGGCCACTTTGATCTGAGGGATTCTCCATGTTCAGGAAGAACATTGGGCCTTGATGAAGACAATTTAAATGCTTTAATCGACAATGATTCATATCAGTTAACTCAAGAATTGACAAATGAGGTGAACTGTGGCCAGTCAGACATAGTGTGAAATTTGCATTCTATGGAAATGCAGAAAAATGCTATAAACTTATGCATCAACTCAACGTATGGGTTAATTTATAAACTTTTCTTTCTGTTACATAGATCTATCCATTCACACATCCATATCATAGTGTTTAAAGTATTAAGTTTTTAGAGTATATTATATCACCTGGAAGTAGTACCCTTCATTTCTCTTCTTTTAAAAAAGTTTACTTGGCATTTAATGCTTATTTTCCCTAAAAACTTTAAAATGAACTTACTCAACTTCAAAATAAAATCTTGTGAGCATTTTACTGGGAACATACCACACTCTAGCAGTAGGAATTTCATTTCTTTGTATTATTTAATGGTTTTTAGCTTGAAGTCTACCCTTGTACCCTATCAATATCCTGTATACAATTTTCTTTTATTTGCATCTGCCTGTTATACCTTTGACCATGTCCTGGTTTCAATCCTTTTTGAATCACAGTTTTCAAGATAAACTTTACTTTGTGACCCATTCTCAAAACATTTTTATTTGTTAGGAAAGTTTAATTCATTTACATTTATTGGTATGACAGATATGTTTAGATCTAACTATGTTATTTTAAGCTATGCTTTGTTTTTGTAGACTTTTAAAAAATGTTTTCACTATATTTAATACTGTCTTTACCTTTGTGTGTGTGTATTTCCCTGGTAGGATATATGATCTAATGCTTATCTGTATAATAATACGTTTATTTAACTATTTAATATTTTATTTCTTTAAAAAGTCTCTATAAATTTCCTAAATATTTTTAACTTTTATTTTATTATAGAGATGTGGGGTGCATTTCTCAAAACATTAAGAGTCATCTATGATAAACTCACAGTGAACATTTTTCTCAATGGAGGATAAGTTGGAAGTATTCTCCCTGAGAATGGAAACAACAAAAGGATGCTCACTCTTATCCCTCCTGTTCAACACAGCACTGGAAGTCCTAGCTAGAGCAATCCAGAGAAGAAAATCAGGGATCCAAATAGGGGAAGAGGAAGTTAAACTATCCTTCTTTGTGGACGACGTGATTCTATATCTTGAAAATCCAAGAGAGTCTGTCAAAAAGCCTCTTCACACTGATAAACAACTTTGGTAACGTTTGGGGGGTAAAAAATAAATGTCCCATTTTCAGCAATGATGAATTAATATATTTCTTTTTTCTTCCCTTACTCTCCTTTACCATTTAATTTTTTAGCTGATTATGTCAACTCTGTTAATATTACTCTTTATATTCTCAAATATGCTAATGACTTTGTTGGCTTGTTGGTTTTATTTTTATTTATATATTTTATTATAAAGATGTGGGGTACAATTCAAGGTTAAGTATACAAATGCTGATTATGCAGGTACCCTTGTTGATGAGGTATGCCTCTCCCTCCTCTAGCAGTTTCCCATTACTGCCAATCCCTTTCTTATACTATTATAATTGTTCAAGGTCTGCTTATGAGTGAGAACATATGGTATTCTGTTATTTGTTTCTGTGATAGATCACTGAGTATGATCCACTCTAAATCCATCCAAGTTGATGCAAAGTTCATATATTTGTCCTTCTTTATGGCTACATAATCCTCCATTGTGTATATGTACCACATTTTCTTTAACCACTTCAGCTTTGATTGGCAACATGGTTGGTTACATGTTTTTGCTATTGTAAATAGAGTTGCAACAAATATACGTGTGCAGGCATCTTTTTGGTACAATAATTTGAGTTCCTCCAGGTATATTCCCAATAGGGGAATTGCTGGGTCATATGGAAGGCCAGTTTCTGGTTCTTTCAGAAATTACCACACTGTCTTCCAAAAAGGTTATACCAGTTTGCATTTCCACCAGCAGTGTATCAATGTTCCTTTTTCTCCACATACTCACCAGCATCTGTTGTTGTTTGTTTTATTAGTAATGGCTAATCTTACTGGGGTTAAGTGGTATCTTAATGTGGGTTTGATTTGCATTTCTCTGATGATGAGTGAGGCTGTAGGGAGCCAGTATTGAGGCTTGCCTGAGCTTTAGAAATCCAGGCGGGCTGTGGACCCTGAGACCACTAGGATGAGTTCAGGAGCTGATGGCCCATTTCCTTCCTTTACTGTTTGGCACATTCCACTAACAGGGACTTTGATGAAACTTAAAGCTCTGAGAGTATGACAGGCATGGCTTACTTTAGGAGTCCATTGTTCCTGTTTCTCACAGACTGCGGTTTTGGCTTTAACTCAACACAATTCAAACTCAAATCACATTTGGGAGCCTTTAATACGGTACAAGCTTCTTTATAAGATTTAAAAGTATACCGGTAGCCGGGCTCGGTGGCTCAGCCTGTAATCCCGCACCTTTGGGAGGCTGAGGTGAGTGGATTGCCTGAGCCCGCGGGTTCGAGACCCGCCTGGGCAGGCGAAAC
>CAUYQG010088950.1:0-39043 GCA_963574415.1 Tarsius wallacei | reverse complement strand
GTTGCAGCTCTAGTCACAACAGCAAAACATGGACCCAACCATGGTGCTGATTGAAGCTGGACTGGACATAAAAAATGTGGTACATATACACAATTGAATAGTACGCAGACATAAAGAAGAACAAATATATGGACTTTGCAGCACCCTGGATGAATTTAGAGTCCATCATACTCAGTGATCTATCACAGACACAAACAACAGAGTACCATATGTTCTCACTCATCTGTAGACCTTGAACAATTATAATACTATAAGAAAGCATTTGGCAGTAATGGGAAACTGTCAGGGGAGGGGGGTGGGATTGGCAGTTGAGGGAAACTGCTAGGGGAGGGAGGGGCACAGCTCATCAACAAGGGTACTTGCATAATCAATGTGTGTATATCTAACCCTGAATTGCACCCCACCTCTTTATAATAAAAATTAAGAAATTAAAATAAATCCCAATTTGGCTGGGGATTCTCAAAACGCTCTTATGTTTAGCTACATGATTAGTTTCGAGTTAATTTTTGCATAATGGTAGGTAAGAGTTTAAGCAAATTTCTTTTCCCACAAAAATTTAATTTTTCTAACAATTTCTTTGGAAAACATTATAATTGCTATGTTATTACGTTAACTTTTCAACAAATTCAACTGAATTCCTACTTTGCTCCACTGAACTATTTATCTATGCTCACAATCAACACCCAATTCTAAATGACCACACGGTGAATCTTGAAATCTGATCCTGAAAAAACCAACTTTCTTCTTTTTAAAAGTTGTTTTAGCTTTGGTTGAATGTTTGAATTTGCATGTAACATCTTAAGAAGACTGACACTCTCACACAAAATCCTATGGAAATTTTTGTTAAGATTGAATTGAATCTATGAATATTTTTATTATTTCTGGTATTCTTCATTCTTTCCTGCATAATTCAAGTTACCTACTAGTATAATTTTCCTCCCATCTGATTTTCTTTAGTATTTCTTGAAAGGTAGTTGTCTCTAATTTTAATATAAAAATTGTTTTATTAGGCATTCAAGTTTAAGGGTTAGCTTTAATGGTTATAAAATCTTGGGTTAAAAGCTTTTTTTATTACTTTGAATATATTATTTAAATGTCTTTTGACTTCTATTATTTTTAATAAGAACTGTCATTAGTTGTTATTGATTCCTTGTGTATAGTATGTCATTTTTTTCTAGCTGTGTCCAAGATTTTCTTTTTATTTTGGCTTTTATCAGTTTAATATAATGTCCTTAAGTACAGTTTTCTTTACATTTATGTTATTTTCCATAAGTTAATATTTTTCACTGAATTTTGTAACTTTTTTAGTCATGTTTTTCTTTAAAAAATGGCTGCATCTTTTTATTTTCTGCTCTTACTGGGACTTTAATTGCAAGTATATTGTCCCCTTTAATAAGGTTTCTGTGGTTTTATTCTCTTTTTTCAAAAGACTTTTTTATATTGTTCATATTGGATAATATACATTAATTTCATTTTAAACTTATTGATTATTTTTATGCCAACTAAAAATCCTTATGCCATTTTAATATCATATATTACATTTTAATTATTTCACTTTTTAAATTATTTCAAATTATTTTTATAATTTCTAGCTTCCTGTTGAGATTCCCTATCTTTTTATTATTAATACTGTTTACCTTTAATTTTTTAGGCATAGTTTACTTTAATCTTTTGAGCAAATTTAAAACAATTGCTCTGACATCTTTATCTGCTACATCTCATAGCTCAATCCACTTGATGTTAATTTCTAATGACTACTTTCTTTGTTTTTCTTTGTTCACACTTTCATAGTCTATTGGTCCTTATAAACAGTATTTTAAAGCCGTGGTCCCCAACCGTTTTGGCACGAGGAACTAGTTTTGTAGGAGACAGCTTTTCCAGGGATGGTTTTGGGATGACTCAAGCGCATGGCATTTATTACAGACTTTATTTCTATTATTGTTACATTGTAACATGCAATGAAATAATCATCATGAAATTATCATTGTGACATGAGTCTGCAAGACGATGACTCATTGTGGCTTCTGTGTCAACATTATTGCTCATCTTCATCTGTATTTCACCTTCATCTCCAGCGCTAGCCTCACCGCCTGAGCTCCACCTCAGACCACCAGGCATTAGATTCTCATAGGGAGCACACAGCCTAGATCCCTTGCATGCAGAGTTCATAACAGGGCTCACACACCTATGAGGATAGAATGCCGCTGCTGATCTGACGAGAGAGAGCTCAGGTGGTCATGTGTGTGAAGAGGAGTAAATACAGATGAAGTTGTGCTCACTTGCCCCTCACCTCCTGCTGTGAGGAGGCCATGAACCAGAACTCGTCTGTGACCAAGGGGTTGGGGACCCTGGATTTAAAGACTTTGGAATATGTCTTCTTTTGTTCTTGCTGTATGGCTTTTTTCCACTAAGGTGACTACTCTAATCTTGTTATGGTAGCCACTTGTTTTGCCAAGATACAGATGGGAAATCTTTCTCCTGCATGGCAGAAATCTGCTGAATGGTTCTGCTCAGCTTTTTTCTGCTAGTAGGTGTTATTCTTTGGCTTGGGGGTCATGCATTTCTTTTCTGAGCCTGTGTAGCTTGGAATTCACTCAAGGAATGAGCAAAATTCGTATTCATATTTGAGGTTTCTCCTCTCTGAGTTTCTCTTGCTTATGGGGTTGGCCCGAAATCTCTCTATGCGTGTTCTTTCCACACATCTTCTAGATTCTATATAGGTTTGGAATCACACATACAGTAGAACAAACATACAAATCTCACAACATTGTTTCTATCTTTATCAAAGTTAAGTTCTCTCTCATTTCTGTCCACTTTTGTGCCAGGCTTTCTCATGCATATGCAGTGTTTTCTAGCTTACCTGATCTTCAGACCACTATTATATGCGTCCTGAATAAGTAAGTTTGCACACCACCCCTGTCTGAACCAGGGAACATCGGGGTGAGAGAACACCCTCAGACAAGAAAGCTGCAATTTGCAGTTGTTATTTGATGCTGCAGTTGCTCAAGAGTCAATATTTTGCAATTTTTCTGACTCACTCTTTTATTTTCAAATGCTTGCAAATGGTTGTTTCCAGATACTTTGTTCTGGTTGTTAAAATGGTAATTTTTTCTCTATGACTAGAGTCAGCTCATACAGCCATTGCTGGAAGATTCTGTTATGTGAATTTTTAATGAGAAGCACTTTGAATGTAAGTAAACTCTAAAATTATTTACTAGCATGTTATTAGAGAAGATACTGTATCTGGGTTAATGAATCATCTGAATTTGAATGTAATTTCATAAAAGCATTATACAGGGAACACATATCAATAAGAATGTGTCCCTAAAACTGGTATCTGTGAAATCAGAACCTTCTCCTTGATTGTGACTTTTTAAAAGTAGAATAAGCATATAGTGAACCAGAACAGATGTGATTCTGAAAAATAAGTTTATTCTTCCAAGACTCATTTAATGGTTCATCTCTCTGCTCCATAATTTCAAAATAATTATTGAAGATATTTGGTGTGCTTTCAAGAATACTTGAAATTCATTTTTAAAAATGAAAGGAAGCTTAGGGGAAAGAAACATAAAACACCCTGCATTGCCCAATTTTGTATAGTTTACCAGTATGATTTAGATTTAATTTAATTTGTCCTATGAGGTCTGAAAATTAAGTTCACAAAATCATCATAGAAAAAGTACATACCTCATTGCTGATTATCTCTATGGTCATCTTCAAAGTACTACCCTTGTGGAAGCTATGCACCAACGCCAGTGCCTAGTCCACCCATCAAAACAATTTTGGTACTCTTTTTCCTGAATGGCCATCAGAGATGTCATTGTGAGAATATCAGAGTTTGAATTAGAGCAACGAAACAAACATTAAATTCCTGTTAAATTTGGCAAGAGTGGAAGTGAAATCAGGGACATGTGAGCCCAAGTTTATCAGGATAATTCCATTAAGAAAATGGCAGTGTACAAATGGACTAAATACTTTTCTGAGGGGACAGAGAGCGTCATTGATGAAGAGAGGTCAAGGTGGACAGTAATAAGCAGAACTGATGAAAACATTGCAAAAATTCAACGGATTGTACGTCAAAATTATTGACTGACTGTGAGGAGCATAGCAGACCAGATAAACATCGATAGAGAAACAGAAAAGTTTTAACCGAAAATCCTGGCATGAGAAAGGTGTGTGCAAAAATGGTCTCGAAGAAGCTCTTGCATCACGACAATGCACCAGCTCACAGCACTGTCTGTGCAGGAGTTTTTAGCCAGTAAACAAATAACTGTATTGGAACACCCTCCCTACTCACTTGATCTGACCCCTAATGACTTTCTTCTTTACTCAAAGACAAAGGAAATATTGAAAAGAAGCTATTTTGATGACATTTAGGACATCAAGGGTCATACAACAACAGCTCTGGTGGCCATTTCAGGGAAAGAGTTCCAAAATTACTTTGACAGGTGGACTAGGTGCTGGCATCAGTGCAAAACTTCTCAAGAGGAGTACTTCAAGGGTGACCATAGTAATATCCAGCGATGAGGTATGGAGCACTTTTTCGAGACTGGGTTCACAACCTTAATTTTCTTCCCTCATATTTAATTTTTTTGCAGTATTTTATTGTCCTCAGATAAGGCTTGAACCCTAATGAAAATGTTCCTATATTTTTAAAACGCAATTACTTGCTTTGCTTTATGAAGTACGGTAGGACTTCAGAGAGTTTTGTTGAGTATTACAGTGCTTTATATTATGTGACACGGTTGCCTTATCAAAATTTGCAAAATATGCAATAACTTAATCTAATTTTAAATGTTTGTTGAAACTTTAATAAAGACAGGAAAAAGTAAAAAAAAAAAGAACGAAAGAGAGAAAATTTAATATTAAACTTGGAAAAACCATGTCATTTTATGTCACTTTTTCCTTGTACTTTTGTTTATATTTCTGTAATGGTGCTAATAATTTTTTTTATTGGTTTTTCTGCTGGTTTGGAAGCATCTTGAAGTTCAAGAAGTCTCTAAACACCCTCAGATGTCTCCATGCCTATTACAATGTCTGACGTGTTATCAGTAATCATAGTTCTTATGGAATAAACAAATAAATATTGAATTTCATTTTCTATTCTCATATCCATCCCGCTACTCATTTTCAGGTAAATCCAACCACTTTTTTGTAGCCTCAGCAGAAGAGGGGAAGAGGCCATATTTCAGTGAGGAAACTGAACTAGGAAAAGCAATACACTCAGTAAACCATTATCAGAGTGTATAGAAAACTTTACCACTAGCCTTTTAGGTATAATCAGGTTTCCGCCCACTGAAGCCAAACCATCTTCAACAAGAAACAGCGAATTGATGACAGCTTTGTCCTGCTCTGGCTGACTATCAGCATTCTTGTGTTTTATACAGAGTGCAGATACAAGATTAGATGAAACACCAAAGGACCGATACCACAGTATTTGACTCTCTACCAGTAATGTCAGCAATAATCTATTCCAGATGGTGCTGGCGAAGTCTTTAGTTTATACCATCATCCAAAGGACTGGTGACTAAAACCAGGGTCAATCTGAGAAACAAAATTATAAAATTTGTGGGGGCAAGTTAGGTGGGTCCTTGTAATTTAGATAATATTTTTACTCTTCTTAGGATTTTCTAATTCTGTTCCATAGGGTAGTTAAAGAGGATATAGTCTATAAACAGGGTCAAGGGGAACATTCTGGAAATAAAAATAGATAGGTATCTTTATGAGCATTCTTTAAAAGTTACTAAAATATTTTGCAATGTATGTGGGTGAGGGCTTATATTTAAAATCAATCAGAAATTTGTTTGCTGTGTAACAGTATTTTAAGTAAGAACAGGTTAGGCTTTTCCCAATTTTCTACTAACATATTATTGTGGAATTGGGGCATTACTATTAGTATTGATTAGGATGTGTTTTCTACATAAACACATAGGTGTGAGAAGACATATTGATATCATGTTACTAATATATACTTGAATCTGAAGTCCTTCAATCATTTGATATGCTGTCTCAACTTGTCACATACTAGAAATGGGAGTTTAACGACTTGCATTAAATAATCCTCACCAGATACTGAGAAAGAAGCCATAAATTACATACAAGAATGTGTCCAGCAGTTCTTAAAATGATAAGAGGATTCCATCAGCACCCAGGTTAACGAAAACAGCAACATATGGCCAAGAGCTATACATATCCACAAACCTCTGGGAAAATATTTGGTCATGCTATCTATGACCAAGGATTTATAAATACTAAAAGCCTGATGTAGTAATAGGACGTATTTGGAAGACTCAGAGAAAGAAAACATCTCTAAAATGTTTTATCGCAGAAAACAAATTGTTACATCCCACATTATTATTTTTGGCTCATTTTCTAAAAATGTTGCACAAAATGTGTTTGTAGGTCATGGAACAGAAAACAAGATACTATTTAAGAAAAAGTATTTTTCATGCTCAGTGGGAAAAAAATATGGCATGGCTCATGCAACACAGAAACCCAGTTCGATAAAGAGAAAATGAAATGAAATAAAAAGGCTAGGATATGAGGTGAGTAGGAAATAGATGAGAAACAATGACCGTGAAAAAAAATCAACTGATACAGCAATTTACATATTGCACTTGAGGCTTTTAACGTAATTAATGTAACAAGCAACAGAAAGGAGAAACAACTTTTTATGTCTTTTACAAAACATTAGCAAAAAAAAATAATGATGTGGGATGTAACAATTTGGAGAACTGGAAATGGAGACATAAAATAAGATTTATTTTTAACAAAACAGAATAAACCCTTTTTCTCTTTTTTATTTCTGTGTTATTAGCTGTAATGTCTTCTGATTATATTTATTTGAGTCTTTTTTTTAAAGTAGTCTAGTTAAGTGTTTGTCAATTTTATCTTTTCTAAAAATCTCTAAGTTTTGTCAATATTTCCTTTTTTTTAATTGTGCTTCATTTATTTCTGCTCTAATCCTTATGCCCCTTATATTCTAATTCTTTCTTCCCTTATGCTCACATTAGGCTTAGTTTATTCTTCTTTTGCTGGTTTCTTCAGATGTAACATTATGTTGTTTATTGAAATCTTTCTTTTTAATATAGGCATGTATTGCTAAAACAAATCCTTTTTTATTGCTTTTACTGCATCCTGCATTTTGGTATGCTCTGTTTTCATTTTTGTTTGTCTAAAGTTATTTTCTAATTTCCCCTTTGATTTTTTTCTTTGGCCCAGTGGTTATAAAAGACTATGGTGTTTAATTTCCATATATTTGTAATTTTTTTCTTTTGTGACTGATTCCATTGTGGCTTGAAAAAATATTTGGAATGATTTTAATCGTCAATCAGCTTAAGACTTGTTTTGTGACCAAGCATGCGTTCTATTCTAGAGAATGTACTGTGTAGGTCCATTAGTTGATCGTATCATTAAAGTCTGCTGTTTCCTTATTAATTTTCTGTTTGTATGATCTACCCTGTATTCAAAGTGGAATATTTAAGTCTACTATTGCTGTTGTGTCAATACCTATTTTTACCACGTGATACAGCAATCCTATCCTGGTATAAATTCAAAAGAATTAAAATCTGGATTTTTAAAGAGATGTCTGCCCTTACATGTTGATTGCAGAATTATTCACAATAACCAAGTCATGGAAGCAATCTAAATGTCCACCGATGGAAGAATGAATGAGGACTATATTGTGTGTGTATATGTGTGTGCGTATATACATATAGACTATATGTGCACATTTTATATAAACAATTTGGCTTTTAAATAGAAAACCTGCCATTTGTAGCAACATCTATGAACCTGGGAGACATTATGCAAAGTGAAATAAGCCAGAGACAGAAAGTCAAATACTGTATGACAAATATGAAATAGTCAAACTCATAGAAACAGAGAGTAGAGTGGTGGCTGCCAGGAACAGACGAAGAACGAAAGGATACGGAACATTGGTTAAGTGAGATGAGTGGGTCCAGGAGATCTCTGCACAGCATGAGGCCTAGAATCAGCAACGTCATCTTGTAGACCTAGAAATTTGCTGAGAAAGTACATCTAACGGTAAGTATCTGTATCACATAAAATAATAATAATGAATGAAAACAGAGGGGCAAAGCTCTTGGAAAAGATGGATACGTCTGTGGCATAGTCGTGATAATGATTTCGCACATGTAGACTTATTTTTCAAATTTGTCAATTGCATAAATTATATAGGTGCTGCTTTTTGTCTGGGAATCATACCTCAGTAAAGTGATTTAAATAAAACCCAGCAAAACTGCAATGGCATCGACAACCGCAGATGCAAACAAAGCAATTTGTGAGCTGAAAAAACCTTTATTGGACGAAACCTTTGATGAGGAAATATACAAAACTTCTCCTTTTGCAACAGAGAAATTTCCATGGCTAGTACTTCTGTTTAATATTTTGTTAAAATTCCTTGTGAGTGCCATGATTCAAGACAAAATAATATTATATTTTGCCAGAAAACAAATATTAACCACAAATATACAGTATTGCATATACATAATGAAATAAGATCAGATAAAATATTTGTTCGTTTGTTTTTGAGTTGGAGTCTCACTGCATCGCCAGGCTGGAGGGCAGTGGCACACTCACGGCCACCCCAGTGTTGACCTGCTGGGCTCCAGCGATCCTTCCGCCTCAGCTATCCAAGTAGCTGTCACTACAGGCGTGCACGACCATGTCTGGCTAATTTTTTATTTATTGTAGAGACAAGGTCTTACCAAGTTCCCTGGGCTAGTCTCGAGCTCTCGGGTTCATGCAATCCACTAGCCTCAGCTTCCCAAAGTGCTAGGATAACAGACTGAGACACCAAGTCCAGTCCAGATGAAATATTATCACTAATAATTGTAGAACACAAAACAAATGTGACAGTTGTTTCTCTGTTCTGTGTCCAGTTCCTGGGCTCTTCTGCCTTGCTTTGTGCAGCAGAGAATTGCATTTCCTGAGTTTGTTGCCTTCTGTTTCTAAACAACTTTAGGCTATGCAAGCAGATCAGAAGACTGCAAGACCCAAGGAAGTAAGAAGACAAAATGTCTCCACTCACCTACTTTGAATAGCATCTCCAAAAATAGCTGCATTCCTCCCCTACCAGATGCTGGTCCATCACCTGCTGACCTACGCTCCACAGATTCAGCACCTTGTAGACAGGCCTACTGTCTCGCCACATAATCCAGCTTCTGTGTGATAGATCTGCCCTGAGCCCTGGTTGTTTCCTCTCTTCTTTTTTTAATAACCCTAGAGGTGTTAGGAATTGTTCACTATTGTTTATTCCTAGGATGTCTCATCATCCTGTATTTAGATTCTCTATTTTTCCATTACACGATAAATCAGTTTCTTATGTTGTCAATTATCATTTTTTTAGATTAGAAAATATGGTTTATTTAGAAAGTAAGTTAGAGAGAGAGAAAGAAAGAGGAGATTCACCTCCCCAAGGTAGGGGAGGGGGCCAACGCTTAAGAAAACATGGCCTGGCCATAGCTCAAAGAGCACATGGCTACGCCATAGCTTAGCAAGGCAATGGAGGCAATGGTCTGGCAATGGCCGAGTCAATTACGGTTTAAATACATGTAGTATTTTTCATGTATTTAGTATTTTTCAACTAAATAATGGCTGGCATAGTTCTTGTAAACAAGGTTCTCAATATGAAGTTAAGGGATATAGTTGTTCGATTACTTGAGTTTAAATGCTTTATTAATATCTTTTCTAGTGAAAATAGAATGCCAGTCAAGTATGGTTATATGAAATTATAAACTATAAGCTCTTGGGACAAATTGCTCACTGATTATGAGGATTTAGGAGATCAAGTAGCTGTTCTATTTGATGATGTAGATATAATAATGACTACAAAGTCCAAGCAGTGGGATAGCTACTTATGACTTGCTGGAGTTTACAGAAAAAGTATTTGGTTTTTAACTCATAGATTAATGCACTGTCGACACCTTAAAATATATGTAAGACCATGACTATCAATGAAAACTTGAAATAATTATTTTTTTCCTTCTAGTACAGGGTTTGAAAAACTTTTTCTGTAAGGATCAGATGGCAAATAATTCAGAAATCATGAGGCCCTGTCCACGTGTATTATACACTCTTCTCTTGTTCTTCTTCTTTTGTTTTTTCTTTAACTTTGAAAAACTGTTTCAACCATTTTTAGTATTGATCGTCTGGTCTATGGGTCATCATTTCAAGATCTCTATTTACTAAGCCTCAAAGAATATGTGGTTGATGGTTAGATTCAAAAATCTGAATATATGCACTTCTCAAGACTCGAGCTGAAGACACAGGCTCAACAAGTCATTTTTGTTGAATTTAGGGTAAGTGGAATGAGTGAGACTTTGATCATCATGACCGGATATTTTGGGTAGATTCTGTTAAAACTTGAAACTCTAAGTAGTCAGAGTTCCCTTTGCTGGCAGAGTTATCCTCTACTGTTTGAATAGATTAGTCCTTCCCTTCTTAAAGCCCTTGTGATGACTTCACCTGAGCCAGTTGCTTTGCAAGAGACACCCTATTCTCCTCATAATCCACCCAATCACTCTTTATTATTCTCAAGACCATACGTAGGTAGGTACCAAATATGCTCAGGAAGAGAATGGCAGAATCTTTTCTAGAAAGAAATCACTTACAAACCAAACAATTGCAATATTTGCTAATTTGTGTTAGCTAGAACCCAGGGTATATGTGTGTGATGGGATTCTAAGAATGTTATATCTTAGAGGAAGACTAAATTTATTGACATAGGTGTCCTTGATCAAGATTCTTGATGTATTATGTTAGCATGAGCAGCTAGTAGTGACTCTAACAGATTATTAGTTTAGCTGACTGAATCTTGGTTTTAGTGGTAGGTTTCGCGCAATGAAATGTATATGATAGAACACCCCTAGTGTAATTTGTAGAAATAATCAAGACTGAGGGAGCTAGAAATGGTAGGTTAAAGTTATGATGTAAAAACAAATCCTTATCTCTCACACACTTGATCATATCCATCAGGAAGACCAAAGTGTACATGCCCTTCCCTAAGGCATTAAGAAATTAAATAATAGTAATTAGAGGGATCACCTCCATAAAATCTCCATGATGGCTGTCATTTATAAGCTAGGAATGATGGTAAGAGATGCTACCATTGAAATGGACTCCCTGAATTCAGTAAAGATAATAGAATTCTAGAACAAAGACGTCTACGTAATAATGACTAACCACCAGAGACAATACCAGCACCAACTAAGCAACAGGCATCACAGATAGAGTGGAAATTACAGTATTTTGACATAAAGGAATCTGCGAGATTTATTGTTTGAAGAAATGAACTGTATGGTCAGTTTATAGGTGATATATCATTTATATAGCCAAAAAATATTGCATCATCCATATAATCCAAATCCCTAAGCATGGTGGCTAGATACCTTATGAACTGCCAGTATCTCATTCAGTTAGCAGTTCATTATAGATGGGGAGTCTGGTTCTCTTAAGGAAATACTTTACAATAAGGTCATAATATTTTGGAAGATAGAATGGTGATCTCCCAAAGATATTCTTCTCTCAATTCATGGAAGCTGTGACTATGTTAGGTTGCATGGCAAGGTAGCATTAAGGTTGCACATGGAATTAAGATAGTTAATTAGCTGACCATAAGACAGGGAGTTGTTCTGCTTCTATGCATTCATTAATTATACTCTTCAATTCGTGTTCCAGATGGATCCCATGTAATTTCAAGAGTCCTTAAAAGTAAGAAAGAGATTGGCAGTAGTGGGAAACTGTGAAGGGAGTGGGGGTGGGATTGGCAGTTGAGGGAAACTGCCAGGGGGAGGGAGGGGCACCCCTCATCAACAAGGGGACCTGTGTAATCAACGTTTGCATTTAGCTCTGTATTGTACCCCATGTCATTATAATTTTAAAAAGTGGAAGAGAGAGATGGAATGTAGCAGTCTCTAGACCTGGAAAAGGCAAAGAAAAATAGTGTCTTCTAAAGAAAGACAGCTCTAATGACACCTTGATTTCAGCCTGGTGAGACCTGTATTAATCTTCTAACCTACAGGAATGTACAATAACACATTTGTACTGTTTCAAGTCACTAAATTTGTGATGATGTGTTACATCAACAAGAGAAAACGCAAACAAATGTATACTCTAAATATTTCTCCAAGAGGTCTCCAAAGGTCTGTGAAACTAACTACAAGGGGAGTAAGGCAAAGAAACCTGGAATTTATTTATTTTAAAAAGTATTTATTCTTATATGTCTAAATTTCGGTCACCTTCAAAGTACTTTCAGTTTGATGTAATACACCGGTCAGATGCTTTGTCCACTGCTCAAAACAGTTTTTAAATTCATCAGTTCTGATGCCTTTTATTGGTTCTGTCATTTTTTTGTTTCACATGGTGGTCACGCTGTTTTTGGACAAAAATTGCTGAAGATTCAGCATGGTGTGGGTAGGTGTGCTCATAAATCACCCATCATAAAATGGGCAAGTGTGTTGAAAGACTCTCTCCAACCACCCCCCCAAAAAAAATCACTGAATTAGCCTCTCACAACAATGCTGGCTCATATATTGATGCTGATGGGCTCCTAGAATGCTTACCAAGTTGGGGGAGCCTGATCTACAAGGGGCCTTCCAAAAATAATTGTGTTTTTTTGTTTTGTTTTTGTTTTTGGTTCCCTCCCATAGGCTGACTGTGAACTTGTAAGCAAGTAATAATCAGACTTTAAGGACATGAGCTCTGAATCAATAGCAATTTGGGGGAATAAAATAGTACTACAGTTCACACAGACGTTATCTTAGTGATAAATGGAGCTTCAGCTTGAGTCTGTCTTAAAGAGTTAACCAACGGAGACATCTCGTGGTGTTCCCACATGTTAATTTCTATATTTGTAGTTGAAATAGCTGGACTCAGCAAACGAAAAAAAAAAATCCACAAATTGGTTTCCTGACTTATAGACTGATATGTAGAAAGACCACGTGGAAGTCCATAAATTTACTCCATCCTACCAAAATACTAAACTCTATGCAATACCGCATCTCTGTGTGAATTACAAGGATTGCTTTAATTTCCCTGGAACACATTCTTATTGTTCTCATGAAAAGAAAATTTTAATTGCAAAGGAGCAAAATAATTGCCTTAGGAAAAATGAATCACCCTTTGAGGAAATCTCGTTACCTGTGTGCTCAGACACCATCTGAGTAGTGCCTTTATTTCGATCACATAAATTATAATCTTTTTTATCAAAGAATGATTGTTACAAGTCTCACAAAGCAAGGAAAAGCATGACCAATTTTGAAAACCCAAGATAACTATTTTAAAATGTGTGTATTTTTTCCTTTCAAAAAAACAAAACAAAAACCAAACTCTTACCAGATGTGGTGTAAACACACTGTTTGCTTTCAAAATAACACCAAAATAGACCACAAGTGTGAAGGATGAGTGTGAATGGGAAAATTTACATATAAGCTGTATGAACTGGAAATTGAATCAGTGTGCTGTGTCATAAACAAACAAAAGTAGGCAACTTGGTATATATGTCATACGGTGTGAAAGAGAGGACCAAGGAAAAGATCACTTAGCTATGAAATAAGATCAATAGTGGTGGTATGATCATTTGAACAACAAAAGAAGTTCTCAAGTTCTAGCAACTTTTCAGGATCTTAAAGCCTAAAGAAAAACAGAAAAAAAAAATCTTATTTAAGAAATAAAATTAAAACCAGAAATTATTTATTATTGTTGCTGTTATTATTTCTTCTGCAAAGAATGTTAAGCTTATGGGTAAAATATGATGAATAAGGATGTAACAGGGAAGATGGAACAAAATATGATGTTTTGTAATCTGATGCAAAATACGTTAATAGAATTAGAGAAAGACACAGGGTTTCAAAACAGAGTGAGAACGTAGCTAACTTGAGGTCAAGAGAGGCCCCTTACCTGAAAGTGGCATTTGTGGTCTGTATATTCCTGGCTGACATTGCTAAAACTGAAACAATGGTGACGATTTGAATTCAGAACTATCAGCAAAATCCATTAACAATAAATGAGGGTAATAACCTTCAATTATTTTAAGTTGTAAGTTATTTGAATAAAAATTAAAAATAGTTTTCTAGAGTTGGCTGAAATTTCAAAATTATGACCACAAATCACATAAAAACTTCTTAAGAATTATGCTTTTGCAAATCCCACTTTAAGGATTCTAGGAAATCCCTTCTGACTTTTGTGTCTTGGTTGATTCCTCTCCATTTAGAATCATGGTATGATATCGTTGATGATGAATTGTTATGACTGTTTATCTACTCATTAAATAAGTATTGTGCAATTACTGTTTAAGGCAATATATAATTAAGAAAAGAATCACATTCATATTCAGCATGAACATAATTGTCTCTATCTATTTATCTATCATCTCTCTCTTTTTCTATCTGTTTATCTATCTATCTATCTACTATCTATCACTAAATGCCAAAAGAGAGAGAGGGAGCGATAGGTATGATGAGTATGTTATGGAATATTGAATGAAGATAGTGTTTTCAGGAGAGAGTATTATGATGGACTTTAAGGATGATATTTGAGCTGAACATTGATACATTGATGCATGGTTGATTTGGCATATAGACATTTGGGGAGATATAATTGAAAAGACACTTCTGGAAACTTTCTCAGAAATCACAGAAATGCCCATCACATAAAACTATAACAATAGGGAACTGCACGGAGTTTTCTGGAACATAAACTGTATGGAGAGTCAAGAGAATTATGTTTGAAAAATGAGATTTGAGCCAAGTCATAAAGGTAAATGGTTTGCATGAAACTTTGTTTTAACTCTGTTTTTGGTAGGCATTCACTCTTCGTGCTTTTATTTGGTTTGATTTTGTCATAGAAGAGTAACATGAACAGATTTTAGCTTAGAGTCCTAATCTAAAAGAATATTATAAAATACAATAATGTTGTGAGAGACCGGAATACAGAGACCAGTTACGTGGTTATTCCAAGTGAATGGTTATGGAAACATGCTTCTATCAGAGCTAGTTGAGGTTGAAGAAAGAGGTAGAAAGGGCAGTTCTGGGCAGCAGATTCGATGGGAAGTCAAGGCAAAGGAAGGGGAAAAGGCAGTGATGATAGAGATTGCAAGACAGGTACAAAGCATGGAAAAATAAATGTCCTGTACACCCTCTATTCTTTGGGGCCCAATGTTATAGGAAGCACCGATTCTCATAGTATGCTCCCTTAATGCTGCTTTCACAACAAAATGAAGTCCTAAAAAGTCTTTTTTAAGACTTTTGGTTTTGAAAAGCAAGCAATCTCCCTGCCATTTTCCAGTAGAACAATTGACTTTCAGGGCTAAAAGGAACCTCATCCGTCAATTATGTGAGCCTCCCATGTTCAGGTGTTTCACAAAGGTTTAGAGACATTAAGTAAATCATTAAAGATCACGTAGCCAATTGTTGCCAGCTCTTGTTTGGAAACCCAAGCCTTTGCCAGTCTTGTGCTCTTGGTATTTTAAGTGTGCTTCGCCTGTAACTTGCCTCTTCCTTCATTCTACATCTGGATTTATTAAGAGACCGGTGAAGCAGAAAACAGAAGCAGTGATTGGAATGGTGATGTCAATGGAGAAACTGCTAATAAAGACATTTAGCAAGCAGCTGACACACAGATGTTACTTTTAGGGATGATACTTAGCTTCTGCCCACCTGGTGGAGTTGATATAAACGTTGATAAGTCATTTCCATTTATAAGCTCATATTTTTGGAGGAAGTATTACAGGGCACATACATTATGATATGAGGCAACTATAGCTCAACAGTCCCTTGAAATGTGTCCCCAAATTTTTCTTTAGCAAAACGAGGTAGGCAGGTGTCATCGGAAGTCGTCCTACAGTACTTAGTAAGACTTAGACCCTCTATCTCCAAAGAATCTATAGATTTGCCAGTGCTAGTCACTTGAGTCATAAATAAAAGAGAACAGTGAGGCATGTAAGCTCAAATTATAACCAACAAAGAAAAGTCTATGTGTGCAAATTCAAACAATGGCTAAAACTAATACAAACATAGCAGTCTCTGATTTTGCCAGAATTATTTGGCTTTTTTAATTCTGCCAGATTCTAGCGAAACTGAGTTAATATGTGGGCAATGTCCTCTCTACTTGGAGAGGCAGACAGGCTGCCAGAGAGTCACATGGAAAAGACCTAATTGAGGAAGAGGAATGATTTAGTCATCTACGCCAAGAGACTTTCTGTACTCCGTGGGAGTACAAACTCACTCCACAACCGAGTCAGTAAAAATCTGTGGTCAGAGCATCTACAGATGTTACTTGACTCAGAATTCACAAAGGTGAAGTGTTGATTGAAAGAGGACTATTGTCTAAACCCCAAATTAGCTACCGGCAGCCAATGAATGACCCCTTTCCAGTCAGACTCTCATATCCCAAACTGGACATATCTTTTGCAACACTATAAAAGACTCAAGACATACCAGAATCCTTCAGAGTGTGACTGCCATCAGTTTAAATTCTGGACTTTGTTTGTTTTGTTTTGCCATTTGCCACCCTTTTTCTTTATTATGTGGGGAAAATTACTAAGCTTAATTTCTTCCTTTGTAGCAAAAATCCTAATACACAGTAGACACGGACAATTGTAGCAAATTGTCACTGCTATTATCCCTGAGAATTACACAGCAGAGTGGACCTCTGGTGTTTATTCTTTCATACAATCTGCATATAATCAATTAGAATGAACCATAAATCTGGAAATGGTAATAAAGCACCATTTTATTTGATTTCTTTCTCTCAGGGAGGTAAACATTGCTAAATTACTGGGATTAGAGCCGCATTCCAGTTTTCACAATTTGTTGCTTTCTAATTTGAGAGAAAACAAATGAATCCAGATATTAAGAAAGAAGAATGAAGCCACCTGTGGAATAGTGACACTAAATGACTAAAATTCACGGATTCACTCATCCAACTTACTCAAGATTAAGTGACTTGCAATTATCTTATCATTAATAGGCTTCAGCCTCTGCCTTTGGAGAAGTCATAATTTAGCAGGGGAAGCAGAAAGCAAATCAAACCACGTAGGGTCAAGAGGAGAGGGAGAAAGGAAAAGAGAGAAACAAAGAGAGAGACAAGGAAGAAGAGAAATGCATTGCGATACATAACAACAGAATCATTTACAAAATTTTACGAAACACTCAAGACGAAGGGAGTTTCTGTTCAGTTACCAATTCTTCAACCCTTCCTTGTCCGGATACTATTTTTAAGGCATTTCCTGATAGAATACTACTGAAATTTCCTCCAAATAATCAACTGCACTGGCCTAAATTCAACTATTTATCTTTTATCACATCTTAACTTATGCTGACCTGGAGAACTTGGTGAATAATGAAATAAACTGTCCGGAAAGAATCCAAGAATATTCAGGAAACTGTATACAGATTTGCTAAACAACCTGGTATACAAACAGTTTAGCCTAAGTACCTGAACAGTGTCATAGCCAGAGTCTCACACGACAAAATATGTTGTGGTTGGAGGCCTTTCTAGGTTTCCTCGCAGATTTCATCTAAACACACCCCCCAGATGGCTTCTCTGAAACACTGGGAGGCCTCAGCGTGAGCTGGGTTTCATCTCACCTTTCTCTCCTGGGGCTGATGATGCCAGTGACAGTGGCTCTGCTGGTCAGAAGTGACCACAAGTGCCATCTCTGCTCAGCAGTCTCGAAGCAGTTTCTGTCTCCTGGCAGTCCTCTAAGAGGTCTGCTTGTCTACTCCCTGAAAGGAAGACTCTTTTCCAGTAAGGCCCTTAAGAAAGCCTTTTAGAAAACTGTCTTCCCAGGAAGCTCAATTAACCGTCTGGCAGTGGTTTTTTTTTCCTGTTGACTGCATCACAATTTTGACTACAAACTGCCAAAGCACTGTCAGTCTTAAGTTGTGTTTTCCAACCTTCTGCCAAAGCTTGGAACCAGAAAACCCTCAAATGCTTTCTTGCCCACTAAAGGTGGGCTATAGACCCTGAAATACAGAAAGCCCTTGTTCCTGAGAGTCATTTTTAGTAGGGAGAAACTGTATAAAGCAAAAAATTTAGACTGGGGAAGAAATTAATACATTTTTGAAGATCAAGTGGCAATTTATCATAAGATAAAATTAAGTGAATGTGATGTTTACTTTTTTAAATATCCGATAACATTCAAAATGCAATTGGAATTCTATACTAATTCTCAGAAGGGACAAAAATAAAAAGAGTCAGTGACTTCTATGAAAACACTGAAGGACAATACCTTTCATATTATATTTTATCTTTACAACATAATATTATGCATACAAAAGTTTGTGATATCTTAATTTCCCCAAAGGACATCTCTTAATCACTTGATTATCAAACAATTCTCTTTAGAAGTATCTGTCTTGCCATCATTCTTGGTATTTTCTCTTATTCAATATTAAGCAGTCTAAGCTAATTCTAATCTGCCAGTGATTTTGACTGAGGTTTGATCTGCTCTCTAATACAGCACTGCAAAATCAGCATTACCATCTTTCATGGTATTTGCATTGTATTGTTTGGTGTTCATAATAACCAAAATCAGTAAGATGATAAGTATGACAGAGGTGTTACAGTTCTTAATTGTGGAATTAATTTTATAAAGAGTCAATTTGCATGTAAATATTTTGCTGTGACGATGCCCTTTATGACACCAATTATAACTCTTTTAATTGTAAGGATATGGATAATGACTATTTAAATGATGAAGACCCTTGGTTATCTTTGTAGTGATCTAGCAGTTATTAGCCAAATTTTTGTCTATGAGACTACAGTCATCTACATGTCACTTCACAAAAACAAAAGTCACTGAATTGCCCAGATACCTTTTTACGTAATTTGCCAGCAATGAGAAATTGTGATGCCATTGAGTGACCCTTGCAATTGTGATTCAACGTCTGCGGTTTATTGATAATATTGTCACAGTTTCAGTGCCAGAGAGGTGCCCTACTCAAACTGCCCGTGCCTCTGAGGGCCAACTATGAAACACTGGAATGGAGGTATTTGTCATAAAATATCTGGTCTATCCTTGGTAGAAGTCAAATCAGAGTGGAAGTTCCTCCCTGGTACAGTCCTGGTCCAAGTTGTTTCAGTTAAATCGAGAGAATTTCCACCAGCTAAGAGTCCAGAACTCTGGATTCCTCGTCTCTTCTCTTTCACTAACTAAGAATGTAATTTTGTAAAAGCCTCTCTAATCCCCATTATTTCAGTTTCCCTATCTGTCAAGTAGGATACCAACCCATGATCTTTTAATCTCTATAGTAAGCTGAATAATGACCCCTTGAAGATGCCCATGTCCGAAACCCCTAGAAGCGATGAAAATGTTACCTTCCATTTTAAAAGTCACCTTGCAGATGTGATTAAGCATCTTGAGGTGAGAAGTGTCTTGGATTGTCCAGGTGTGTCCAATGTAATCACAAGGGTCCTTATAAGAGAGAGATAACATAATTCAAGCAAGTAGCAGAAGATACAAGGATAGAAGCTAGAGGTAGAGTGATCTGAGAAAAGGACTAAAAACTGAGGAACACAGGCTGCCTCTAGAAACACAAATGCGAGGAAATGAATTCTTTCTTGAAGCCACCAAAAGGAACACAGCCCACTGATAACACGAATTTAGATTTCTGACCTTCACAACAGTAAGGACATACATTTGTGTTGTTCTCATCCACCAAGTTACTGATAATTTGCACAGTAGCAATAGGAAGCTAAGGCAATCTTCAAGTGACCATGAAGATTGCTAGGACAATAAGTTCAAGATCCCTTGGGAAAGACAAAAGAAGTGTTCAAAAGCAAGACATTTAACAGCAGAGTAAAGCTGGCCCTTCACTCTGACCACAGGTAATTAGTGGAAGTTGCATAAAATCTAAACACTAATGAACGAGAAGATGGGAATTTTTCTTCAGTTATCACATGCATCGAAACAAGTGGGACAGTACAGTCAGGGGTGGCATCAATTCCCATATTTCCTGATTTCATCTTCAGGGCCTCCAGCTGTAGTAGTCTATCTCGCCGCCCCATGGCCTTCAGTCGTCAACTTTGCTGGCCCACTTTACTCCACACTTTTTTCTCACTTGCCCCTTCTACTCTGGCATATCTTCTTCCTTTTTGAAAATGATGGTTTCTGCAGTTTGTCAGGAAAAAACAAGCCAACAACACAAAAAAGAACCTGTAGTTGCAGCATGACATGGCAACTTTGTCAGCTGTGTGAGAAGCTAGACCCACATGTAGAAAAAAAGAATTAGGTGAGAATAAGGGACAAAAATTTGCCATAAATACTTACACTCCAACTTGGGGGTCTACAAATGAAATGAGCCTCCCACGTTACTCACCTTCTAAGCCTCACTTTTTTTGGTTACAAAGCAAGTGATTCTAAATTTCATCTCTTAATCTTGGAAGTTCAAATGTGATATAGAAAACTTCATAAGGACAGGAATTATGACCTTGGGCACTGTGTGTAGTCCCTGGACACACTAAGTGAAGCTTCTTATTTGATATATTTATATAGAAAAACTCACTCAACAAACCCTATATTTAGACTAGCGAGAATTAGATAGATTTCACTATAATTTAAACATAACAGATATATAACATTTAACATTTATAAATACTTATGTTTATATTCTTCCCATAATATCTCCTAACTTTCTTAGCGATGATTCTAATAGCTGCCACTTATAATCATAACCATGAAATGTCAGCTGAGATCTATTACCATAAATATTAGTTTATACTGAGAGATATCATATAAACTGAGATATCAAAGAAAACCTGAGAAAGGAGTAGACAATCAATACGAAATCAAACATTTTATGAGTAACTAAGAGTTACTAGAACCATTAGCAATTACAATCAATTATTCCACAATACCTTAAAATGTTCAACAAATCATATTGCTTTGACTAATATATAAGGTATATGCATATATATGGAGAGAGAGAGACAGAAATATAGAGAAATCTAGAGAAAGAGATAGTATTGCTTCTGTTTCTGTGAACAATGCTGACAAATACAAAGGCTAAGTTAGAATTATCTCATTAACAATAAAGAAGCAAAGTGGAATATTATAACATTCCTAGGTTCAGTTCTCTACTGCTTTCTCAACAATCTCAGGTTTTAAGATGTCAATCATGGTATTATGAAAAAAATTAGCAAACAAAAATGTTTATTTTGCTGAATCTCCTTGTTACTCCATCCCAATGTGGCATTTCTGAGACCCAATCTATAAAATAAAACTCAAAAAAGTTGCAAAACTTAGAATGATTCTGAACTATTTTCTATGTGGCACTCATTGATACTGTATATATCTACATGGGATTACTCTACAATAATATTCATCTACCATACCCATCTCAATGGACAGCAACAAATTGCTTGATTATAACAGGTAAGTAGAGATAACAAAAAGAATTTAAAATCTAACCACCGAATTTTTCTTAAAAATCTTTATCAATTGTTTCCAATCTATTATTTTTAGATATGTTTAAAAAGCATGGAACTGAAAATATCTTGATAGTTCCATACAATTCATGTAGTGCTTTTATCGTTTTAAGAAGAAATGGTAAACGATGTCTTTTTGTTTTATTTTACTATAAAAGTAACTACCATTTTTCTGTTTAGCTTCTATTCTGTCTTCTGGTTTTGTCCCGAACCAGGTCAGCTGATGCATATGGACTCCAAAGAAACATTTCTACTTCATCCTGGGACATTTGCCCCTGTGCTACCTTTGGAAGTATTTTTTCTTCACTCTTGAGATGGGAAATGATGTTTATTCTCTTCAGCTCTGAGTTTGCTTCTGGCCACGTAATCTCTCTCATCCAATATCACCGTATAACTACTTCCAGCAGTCACTCAGCAAAGCAAAACTTCTTTTCATTAAAATCCACTATTGTCTCAGTAAAGAAGAAAATTCAGGCTGATTCTTACACGCTTACCTCAAAACATGATTGTCTCAGTTCCCACACTGACTAAAATTTAGATGTGTGAACAATACAGTTTTCCAGAAAACAAGGGTGAAATAGACGCGCTGCTGACATCGTTTAAGCAACCAAAGAAATAAGGTAAGTTTGTTCCAAATGTGAAAACAACGTCCCAGAAGTTCTTATCTTTAAATGTTGTTGTTTTTCAAACTCACCCATTTGCTAAAATTTATGAGTATGAATAATGAAATTTTCTGGAGAGTTTCATGATCATGCAAATGCTGCTATGTATTTTAAGCAAATAAATAGAATAAGATGGTTTTGCTCCACAGAGTAGAGTAACAGTTAAGATACTAGGAGAATCTAATAAAGAAAATAAGGAAGTATAAGCAGAACTCAGCCCTGTTCTCCATTGATAGCATATTTAATAAGGCTTACACGTTGAGAAGTAGAAATTTTTAGGCTCAAAAATGTACGAGAGTGCGTTAAAAGTATGATATTAAAGGAGGTTTTTTGTTTGTTTGTTTTTCTCATGTAATTATCAGAACAATCACAAGAGTTAGGTACAGTGGTTATTTCCATTTTATAGATGAAGCAACTGAGAAACAAAAGTGGTTAATTTGCCCAAGGACATGTAGCTCATGAGTGTCAAGGCCAGAATCCAATCCAAGCATCCTGTCCTCAAGGCAGATAAGGTTTATGAAATTCAATAATGTCCAAATGTAGGAAGAGGCGAAGATACATGTTTTTCATCTGAATCCAAAATGCATAATAAGTTTCTTATGTTCTGGGGCTTTTTTGTTTGTTTGTTTGTTTGCTGTTTTGTTTCTGTATTAGATGACCAATGTACCAAAATCAACAGAATTTAGAAAACACATTTAAATCTGAAGCAGAAAATAAAAAGACAACTTACAAAGAGTTGTAACTGAGCTCTAACCATCATCAGAGTTTGAATCATATTTCTTTCGTCGGGTAGTTTTCTTTTCTGTCTATTTTCTAAAGACAACGTGAGACAAAAAACTAAGTGACATCAGGCTTTTATGTCATGAATGAATGCTACCTTATCACCAATGAGACCACGCTTACTTAGCCCCACCCTCTAGGCCATGGCTTAGTGAATTGGACTATCTCTGGAGGTCCCCTGCTAAGTATAGCTGCAATCACTTTCACTGACAAAGGGATATTGGGTTTCAAGGCAAATACAACAGTGTGGGTGTCGTTTTTCAGTCAGGTGACAAACTTCTCAAAAGGGATATGTGGGTGGCTAATGACAAGAGCCTTGTAGAACCAGAATCTTTTGTTCAGTATCATCTAACACAAACTGTCACTTGGCTGGCTGGCCTCTCCACTGTCCCTTAGAATGGATGTGAATATTCCTATTCTTGAGCTTTCTTTCTTATTGTTGGTTAACTTATCTCTAAAATCTATCATAGTCTTTATTTCATAATAGAATGAGGGTCTTTGGTGGCCTCGATAAAGAAACTCCCTGGACTCAAGCACAAAATAAGATACTTTGCTAAAAAGAGATCATAGAATTCCACTCTAAAGTAAGACACATTAGCGTAAAAAAAAACTGTTCACTGGAAATGAATTGCATTTGGAATAAATATGAAATAGCCAGAGTTAGATGCTTTATATTGTAGTAACTATTTTATCACACACTGCTTGCTTGATTGTGTTGAAACATTCTTTGCATGTCATTCTTGTCCAAGATTTACAAATAAAAATTATTTTTTAAAAATCATGGTAGTATCTGAGTCATTTCTTACAATTTTTAGATCATCTTTGTTCCTAAAAGGGCTGAACCGCAAACTCATTTGCTTAATAAAAGAAACATCTTTACTCTAAATACTGAAAAGATGTCAAAGTGGTTAAAAAGAAGTGAAAGAGAATATCTAAGGAGGGGGGAAAGAATACTTAAAATGGAAATTAAATGTCTCCTTCTCTATCTCTTGCAAAATTTCCAGTGGGGGTTGTGTGTTTATAGGTTTTTTAAAAGATGATTTTTTCAGAAGATTTTTATTTTTTTCACTTGAATAGTTTTCATTTCTTTTATTATTTTTAATTATAAAGATGTGGGGCACAATTATGCAGTCATAAAGAAGGACACATATATGGACTTCGCAGCAACTTGGATGGATTTGGAGTCGATCATACTCAGTGATCTGTCACAGAAACAATGAACAGAGTTCCATATGTTCTCACTCCTAAATGGGCCTTGAACAAGTATATAGGTTTAAAGCTTATCCAGACCCTCACTGGATCATACTCCACCTAAAAGTCTAACCATCCACTCCCTGTATCTTCAGCATAGAGCACAATGTCTGAAGCACAGAAGTTGCTCAGTAAAGAAACTGTTTAGTAAAATGAATGATGATATTTGTTTTTCTCAGATATAGCACTTTACTTGTATTCAGTGGCAGGAATATGTAAATTGTAGCCCAATAGAAAGTGAGATCACAAGATCCTAGACTTTTCATGAAGTTTTGCTCCCTGGTGTCGCAGAAAATGTTAGGTTATAGAAGAAAAGCACACCCCAAGAGAATCTGAATCCAGTTCTCAGGTTGCTGGGCTTTCTAAAAAAAGGTTTTTTAAAAGTTATTTGCATTTTTCTGATATTTTAAAATTCAAAGTTTCCTTTCTCTTCGTACTGAGATGACTCCATTCAGTCTGCTTACCAGATGCATCTCAGGCTGGCCTGTAATATAACTAAATGTGGAAGTATTTCCTATTGTTTCATCCCTTTCTCTTTCTTCCTTTAATAGTTAAAATGAAAATTCAGTGAGTCCCAACTGCGGGGGAATTATGGCTCAATAGCAAGAAAAATACGAAAATTTCAGAGAAGAATATTTGAATCACAGACAGCGACCGATTTTCTACAACTTGTAAAATAGAGACCTCTAGAACACATTTTTTTTTTTGAGTCGGAGGCTCACTCTGTCGCCCGGACTGGAGTGCAGTGGTCGCTCCCGGCCACTGCAGCCTCGACCTGCTGGGCTCCGGCGATCCTTCCGCCTCAGCCTTCCGAGTAGCCGGAATTACAGGCATGCACTACCACGCCCGGCTGATTTTTTGATTTATAGTAGAGATGAGGTCTCGCCAATTTGCCCAGGCGGGACTCGAACCCGCAGGCTCAGGCAATCCACTCACCTCGGCCTCCCAAGGCGCGGGATTACAGGCTGAGCCACCGAGCCTGGCTTAGAACACATTTCTTTTGAGCCGTCTCACTTGGCTCAAAGACACACCGAGGTCAAGAAAGGGACGTTCGGATGACATTTATGGACCTAGAACAAATGCATCAGACTTCCTACCTGTTCTTATACCAACAGTTTCATTTATACAGATTTCTATGGCACTAAAACGCAATCACACTTGAGACAGGTCACATTTGCAAATACATGGATTGCCATTAAAAACCTTATCCAAGATCACCAATCATCACTTGACCCCAAGTCTGGGACTCTGCTCTAAGTGCAAAACAGATACTTAGAATGTGAGGAAAACAAGGTCATTAGACATAGTTTAAGTACGTCAAGAGTAAAAATATATCTAACTCATCTGAATTGGCATTCTTCCTCTTCAAACTCCACAGAATTTTTGTACAAATTGATGGGACTTATTTGTATTGCAGTTTCCTCCGTTCCCATTCTGGGTCTTGTATGAAGCAAATCCTCGTTTTCTGTCAGTATATTAAATTTTTCTTTGAGCTATCATTATATTTGGTAAGCACATTCTTTAGTCATATTTAGGATAAGAAAGGAGAAAGCAATACTCCATAGAATTGTGCTAATTAGTTGCAGACACTCTGATATTCGCAAATAAACCAGTCATCATGGCAGCAGCATTAATTTTGTTAGTTTTATAATTCAAAAGAAAAGGGCAATTAAATATG
Source organism: Tarsius wallacei (assembly GCA_963574415.1). NCBI lineage: Eukaryota > Metazoa > Chordata > Mammalia > Primates > Tarsiidae > Tarsius > Tarsius wallacei. The sequence goes on along the minus strand of CAUYQG010088950.1, from coordinate 13,222 downwards.
GCATTTGGGGCTATAATTCTGACCCACAAGTCTCCATACTTCACCAGCAACCTCTTGCAAACCACTCATCTCTGGTTCAATTTAATATGTTCAGATCAGATTTAGCAGAGTTTAGTTCCATTCCAGCACATCCAGCACAAAAAGTCTCTGATCTTTTTGCCACTCTTGAGAAACATCTGTGTCTTTGTAAAAGACCTAGCACGATGAGCTAAACGCTTGAGAATGGACATGACCATGTGCAAGGCGATAGAAAAAATGTTGGGGAACCCTGAAAAAAAAAGATAGCAGTGGCTAGAGATTATAAGCAAGGAGTCATTTCTAAGAGTTGGATTACAGAGGTGACCCTTTTCACCGGGATTTTAAACATGATAAACAGAATGGGAGAAGTGGTCTCAAGACATTCAACTTCACAAATAAGGAAACCCACAATCAAAAATGTTCTTACGATGCTTTGCCCTTTGCCATCTTTTAAAAGATAAAGTTTAGACCTCTCTTTGCCAAAATCTTTCTGCTGTGTCTTATTCAGTTTGACAGGAAAAAAGAATATCCTGTGTGGATATATAACAGATACCTCCATGCATGTGGTGGAAAGGTCCGGCTATTGCATCTGCCTGTCTCTCCTACAAGCGTCTGAGCCCCTGGAGGGCTTAGTAACCCTTTGTACCCTTCCCAGTTTCCTGTCAAATGTTTGAACTGAATCGAACTTTTCGTGTTCTGGATGAATACCGGAGCATGCCATGTAAAATCATATTCAAACAATTTTCCTTGTGAGCAGAGCATTGCAAATTACAGAGGACAATTCTGGGAGAAGCTCAGATATTCTGGAGAAAGGAGATGGGGAGAGCCCACTTGGAGACCTGGCAAGGGTTAACCATGAGCTCCCATCTCTGCTGCTGCTTGAGGTTTGCTTTCCCAAGCAGGTGGAAATGGACCACTGAATGAAAGCAAAGCAAAGTGGCAGGCAGTAGACAGCAGACGGTTTCAATCTCAGCCCCGTCCAGGTTTCTCGCACATGTTGTAGATTGAGTGTTCTGCGAAGCCCAAAAGGCATGAACTGAACGGGAGGTTAAGCCAAAACTCCTCATGGCTTATTGAAAACATTTCCAGGCCTTGGAAATGCATCCAAATGGGAATTCCTAGCATTTCTGGAAAAGCCAGGCGAACCAAGATGTTCTGAGAACCCAGTGGCCTTCCCTTGCCCCTTCTCGCAGGAAAGACAAAACAGCCCGTTCAGCCAGTCCATATTTGAGAATATCACTTTCCACATTCCAACAAGTAGAAGCCCTGCCTTGTAGAATAGCCCATGGTATGCTATATTGTCTACTATTCATACATATACATACGCATATGCATGCTCATTCATATATACATATTTGTGTAGTTAAAACAACTCAGGTGGCAAAGCAAAAGAACCAGATTCTAGCCTATGGGTCTCTCCTCATTAGATTAGATGTGTAACTAGTTTCATCTTTTTTGGACTCAGAGTCCCTTTTCCACCATATCAGTGAAGACAACTGGGTGATATCTGAGGCTCTTCCAAATTCTAAACCGTGTCATTTTGTTTTGCTTTTATGAAATGATGTAAAGACATTTCATGTACAGTGAACCACGTCTACTTAAAGTGTATAATTAAATGAGTTTTGACAGATGGGCCCATCCATGAAACCACCAACACAATCCAAGGGCAGAACATTTCCATCACCCACAATAGATGTCAGATGTCCCTTTATTCTTTCCACTGCCTCCAACCCACGCAATCGCTGATCTATTTTTTGTCAACATAAAGGAGTCTGCATTTGTGCAAATGAGGTTATATTGTATGTGCTCTCTTATGTCTGGCTTTACTCACTCAGCATAACGACTTCTGAGATTCATTCACGTGGTTGCATGCACCAGAATTTTCTGCATTCTTAGCATTTTTGTTTTTTAAATCCATGCATCCACTGATGGACATTTGGGTTATTTCTAGTTTGGATCTATTATGACTAAACCTGCTATGAAAATGCATGCACGAGTCTTTGCATGGACATAGGTTTTCATTTCTTCTTGGTAAATGCTTAAGAGTAAAGTCACTGTCTTATATGTTGGTTGTGTGTTTAAAATTTTAAGAAAGTACCCAGTTGTTTCCCAAGGTAGTCATCACACTTTACATTCCCACTCTCCGTGCACAAGTGTTCTTCAACATTGACACTAACACTTGGTGGTGTTAGTCTCTTCAGTTTCAGCTTTTACAATGCGTATGTAGCTTTATCTCATTTCTACCTGCATTTTTAAATGACTAATAATGTCAAGCATCTTCTGATGTGCTGATAGTCATTCTTTTATCTTACTCTGTGATATCTGTAAACATCATTTTTATCATTTTTGTAGGTTTGTTTCTCTTTTTAATTGTTGAGTTATAAGATGTGTGTATTACTTTGGATATAAGACCTTTGGCAAATACATATATAGCACTATTTATGCTGTCTTTGGCATGCTGTTGTTTTATTTACCACATATTTTGAAGAGAAAAAGGAGTTTAATGATAAAGTCAAATTTGACTTTTTGGCGATTTATACTTTGTGCATTCTGTTTAAGAAATCTTTCCCTGACCCAAATTTGTAAAGCTTATCTCCTTTGCTTTTGCTAGAAGTTTATTATTTAACTTTTTATTGTAAGATTATATCAGACTCACAGATATAAACTTGGTTCCATATATTTGCTATTGTGAATAGAGCTGTAACAAACATACGTGTGCAGGTATCTTTTTTGCAAAATGATTTGGGTTCCTCCAAGTATATTCCCAATAGGGGAATTGCTGGGACATATGGAAGGTCGATTTCTAGTTCTTTCAGAAACCACCACACTGTCTTCCAAAGGGGTTACACTAGTTTGCATTCCCACCATACTGTGGTATTCTAATGTGAACTTTTTCTTTATGTATTTGTTTACTGGGATTCCTCTGTAAGGAAGAGCGATTCCTTCACCCCATACTTGTTTATGTTCATGTGTATCCATGCAGTATTTTTATTGTATGACTTATACAATACCAGCATTAGTTATATTGTCAGACTGTTCCAGATTTGGCTACGGGGATCTCTTCTAGCTTGTTTCCTGTGTCCTTTTAACATGATTCCGTCCTTTTAGGAGCACTTTATTACTGTGTAAAACACCAAAGAGTAATCTAGGCTCATCTTGTAATTCTCCCATCCCAGCCCTGAATCAGTCACACATTCTTGGTACTTAAAAAAAATAATATTTAGAACCCAAATGAATGTTAAATTGCTAATTTTTTGATTATAGCAGATTTTTTTTGATGTGCTGAGGCATTTTATTTACTGATCTTGAAGTTGTAAGCTTAATTGTTTGATCATTAAGACTGATATGTTTGCTTTAGCAGACAGTTAAACTGGTAAGACCCAAACTGTAAATTGTTTCTCCTTCCGAAGCGGATCTTTCAATCTCATTTCAGTCCTTTTATCCTTAGTTGCAGTTACTTTGAATTTGCCCTATAAATGCATGTTCTTGGGGTCAATCTAATATTTGGGTAGAATCTATACATAGAATTTAGGGTTCTCCTTCTCTGGCATTCTCCTCTTCAGGACTTCTTTCTCACTCTCCAGGGACCATGGTTGACCTGGATGTTCTTTGCTCGGAATATACTACACACAAGATATGCTAATTCATTCTCATCTTGCTGACTCCCACACAACCAAGAGTCAGCTTCTGATTAAAATCTCCTTCTCCTTTAGTGAAAGACTTCAAAGAAGTCTCCATTTCCCAGTCCACAGTTGTCCTTGTCTTCAAATATGTACACTTCTCACCCCAGCACAGTTGCAAAAATGTCCGACTCCTTCTTGAGTCTCCCATTACATTAGGCTCCTGGCTATTTTCTGTTCTCTCAGAATTGCCTAATGGGTCTGGCGACTGATTTCGAATCACTTCATTGACTAGTGGAAATCATTCCTCTCCTGGCCTGGTTTTATCCCTCTCTTTCTTCTGCAGCTAGACCCACCTCTGCCTTGATATTTATATGTATATTGGGTAGAATCTATACATAAAATTTAGGGTTCTCTTTCTCTGGTGTTCTCCTCTGCAAGATTTCTTCCTCACTCTCTAGGGGCCATGGTTGACCTGGATGTCCTTTGTTCAGGATATACTACACATAAGATATGCTAAGCTAGTTTCAGAATGTTCTTGGGATCAACTAAATATTTATACACACACACACACACACACACGTTTCCTTTAGTCCATGATTTGGGCCTATGCCACCATTTCAACATATATAAAGTATTGCACACCTATGAATACACAGTCACACATGAACATTGAATGATGCTACCCACTGCAAGCACCAAGTCTGAATAAGAGCATATCCAAGAGGCCTAATTTGGATGTTGGACATGCTCTCAAAAAGGACAGATGGTTTTATTCTTTCACTTTCACAGTATACCTCAGCATGCTGCATAATATGGTTGCATTGTCTGGTGTGTTATTCATTCATTTATTTATCTGCCTATTTATTGATTGCCATGATCACTGTGTGCATATGCACTGACTTGCTATCTCTTTGCATTATGAGCACAGCATGAATTTCATTAAATCAAACACTCTAGAATGTTGAGCATGCCTACACATGCCAAATCTGACATCACTTTCCAAGCCACCAAACTTGTTTTTTCTCTTAAAAAAGGGAACTCTGATGTTTGCAACAGAGAAGTCATTTTTTCCTAATGGCCCCACTCTATGTCAGTGATGGAACTGGTCATAAAAATCCTCGTTGTCTGAATTTCCAATGTAGCGTTCAATTGACATTTCATTCTTTACTCAATGAAAGCTGAACGAAAAAAATAAAAGTTATGCTCTGATTTCATGGGGTATGCTGTTCCAGACTAATGTCATGCATTTTATTCTTTGCAACCCAAGCATACTTGAAGCACTGCTTACTAAATGACCTGTGAAGGTGATTTCAATAGTGCAATGTTTGAAGGCTGTGAGTCACTCATACTATGAAATATTAACAAAATATATTTTGTATGCCTTCTGTCCCTTGTTTATAAAACGAATAGACTACTTACCTAACCTAGTCTCCTAATAAGGTTATGAGGACTTATTCATTCAAGCTAATAGTGATAAGTATGTATTTAATAATGATAAGTACTGTATTTAGTGGTGAAGTAATTTTTTTAAGTCTCCCATTTGCCAAGGAATGGTCATAATAATTTAATATATGCTACCTCACTGAAACTCCTAAAAACAGCTAGTGACAATGGTATTATTATATTCTACTTATAAAGATAAAAATGTGAGCATTTAATTTATGTAATTAAATAGCAAAATCTAGCTGCAAACTCCACTACTTATACCATTTCCTACCTTGAGAATAGGACATTATTCAGAAACTCCCAAATTACAAGTCTAATAATAAATATAAAACAGAATTTAAGAAGAAGAAGCCACCTATTATAATCAATATCTTCTGTATGAATAGAATACCTTACAGAAACACAATAGAAAATTTGCAACTTGCAATCCACATTCTAAGTAGACATACTATTTTTTATCATAGTAAAAGGGAACATGTTTTATTATTTGAGAGTCTTGTAGCCACTTTTAAAGAATTTACATAATGACGGCTTTTCATTTTATTATATTTTAATAGACCTACAAAAGTATACCATATGAGTCAACATATGAAATAGATAGTAAACTGGTTGGAGAATTACCTTACTTTGTTAATTCTTTCAGTTAGAAAGTCATAAAAATAGTTGCTACCTATAGAAGCCATTATAGGAAAGAATAAGAGTGACAGAAAGTTATTGAAATATTTAAAGGTTAGTCCAAAGGTTTTTATGTACAAGAGTCAGAAATCTTTAAAATGGAGAAAAAGGATACTAAATAAAACTGTAAAACTTACTAAAAGCACAGACTTCACCGCTATGCAATGTATCCATGTGACATAACTGCACTTTTAACCCCTAAGTCAATTTTTAAAGAACCTAAAACCAGGTTCTCTAAAAGACAACAGTGAAAAAATAGAGCATTTATAATGTATCTAATAATTCCTTGACAAAAGTAACAGAAAGGGGGTCTAGTCATGCATAAAGTTTAAAATATTTTACACTGGGTATATGCAATGATTCTCAACCCTTGATGCCTATGGGATTCAACTACAGAGATTTAAAAAACTCATCTATTGCTGAACATCTACCTTTTATATTCTGATTCAGTGAGTTGGTCTGAAGTAGAAGCCCTTGCATCCGTAACTTAACAGACAATCAAGCAAACAAATTAGCATCCTCGAAAGATTTTGCTGACCACCAAGGAATTGAGAACCACAAATGCATCAAACAAAATGAATACAAAATCGTAATTCAGGTGGCAGATATTTTTGCAGCTAGCTATGTTTTGGGGAATGGGATTTATAGATGGCATCTGCTTAGTTAAAAAAGAATACATACATGAAAGAAGACGCAAGAGAAAAAAATGTCACAAACTTATTTATCTGATTACAGAAGCCACAGAATGAATAATAAATTGTAGAATTGCAAACAAGATGCTGAAGTATCATTTTTAAAATGAAATTAATATCAAATTTATTTCAACATAAACATATTATTTTACAGAAAGGTCAAGTGTGGTTATTATAGAGGAGCAATGCTAGAATCCTGGTTCAATATTTTAAAATTGATTAATGTAACCGGGCTCGGTGGCTCAGCCTGTAATCCCGTGTTTTGGGAGGCTGAGTTGAGTGGATTGCCTGAGCCCGCGGGTTCAAGACCCACCTGGGCAACTTGGCAAGACCTCATCTCTACAATAAATCAAAAAATTAGCCGGGCGTGGTAGCATGCGCCTGTAGTTCCAGCTACTTGGAAGGCTGAGGCGGAAGAATCGCTGGAGCCCAGCATGTCGAGGCTGCGGTGGCCAGGAGTGGCCACAGCACTCCAGTCTAGGTGACAGAGTGAGACTCCAACTCAAAGTAAATAAATAAATAAATAAAATAAAATAAAATAAAATAAAATTGATTAATGTGATTAACTATATTAACAGATTAAAGAAGAAAAATTATATGATCACGTCAATACATTCTTTTTTTTTCATTTTATTTTTAAACCTAAGAATCCTAGTATTATGTTTGATATTTAGCATAGGTATTTTATAAATATTTGAAAAGTCAATTAATTATAGTAGAAAACATTTGGCTGATAATATAGGAAGTGCCTCAGAATTTTGAAAAAAGAAAGATTGTAACTGCCACTCTCTATAAAACTAAAATGGAAGCCTTTTTAGAAAAGTACAATAAAAAGAAAAATACAGAAAATTATGCTATTTTACCCTACATCATACTGAATAAAAAGTTGACACATCAAACATAAAATTTAGACTCTGGAAATATAGATGCAACTTTATATTTACATTACACTTCAAGTTTTGAAAATTGAGTTGTAAATATAAGTATGATCTAACCCTGAGAGATTGTTTTAAAGACCATTTTGTAGAATTTCTCCTTAACTCTTAGCAGAATGTTTTGCACCTAAGAGGCTTTTCATAATATTTAAGGTGGCCTTAGATAAACATGAGCTTCCAAAAATAAAAATCTAACTACTGATCCAGAAGGAGAAAAGACACACCCACAATGGAGAATAACATTTCAACTGAAGGAACTGTTTTGTGAACTCCGAATTTGAGAAAGATGAGGTTGTACTAAAACTATTAAACAATCATCATAGCATTGACACACCAATTGGAGCAAAAGCAACATCTGAGTTGAACTGACCAGTGCATGGCAGCCTCACATCAGACCAGTTAAAGGGCACATTTTCAAATAAGATGAAGCAAAATGCTTCCATTAAGAATAACACAGAAGAATTCCATAGAAAGAGAGTTAAGAAATTAGGACTCAGAATTAAATCGGCAAAATAAATCAAACTAGGATGACTGGTAAACCTCCTCATACGTCCTATAGCATAGGAACAACAAGCAAGAAAGAGTGTCATGTCTGAAGAGCTTGCGAAATTCTCAGAAGACAATTCTGTTCTTGGCTTCTGTTAACCTGGACAAGAAAAGATAAAGCTAAAAGAATTCAGGGGAATTTAGAATTTGAGAGAGTCACAGGCCACTCTAATAAGTTCAGTTGTTTAGACTCAGCTCAATTACATCCTTATAAAAAATACTGTGAATGTGACTAAAAATTGTATGTTTTAACAAATTATGGAGATTTGAAGAAGCCTTATTATTCTGGAGACTGGTGACTATAGATGCTTTGTGAACCCTTCAGAAAGGCATCATTAAAAATAACTGATAATCATACTTATATCCATTTTTCACTAATTCAGTCAACATTATTTAAGCACGTGTTAACTGTAAAGTTCGTCCTCTAGAGTGAGGAGAAAGATTAACTTCAATCTTCTAACAAATATTATATCACACAAGTTGGCAATTCAGGAAATACTATACACACTGTGGGTTTATACATGTTGTATGAGTCAGTTGCGATACTACTTTGGAAAACCTTGGGTAATATGGATTTGATAACCTTTTATTCAACCAGCTGATGATATGTCAAATCTAAAAATGATGTAAAAATGGATGGAGGTCAACCTACAAGGTTATGTTTATATATAGTTCGCATAGTCTTGGACCTTCACTCTTTCCTGTAAAAGATTTTTACATAACAGCATAGAAGATATTAATGGCAAATTTGCGTATAGCATAAAGATGAAAGGAATAGCTAAATATCGAATGACAAAGTTGAAATTCTGGAGTACCCAGTGGAACAATGGGTTCAAACAATATAAATAAGCAGACAGGTAAAGAAGTCCTCATTTCGGAGCAAAAGGATGACACAGGATAGACCTGACTTGACAACAGTTTATGTAAAAATATTCAGTATATTGAACTAGTCATACATTTTATAAAATCCAAAAAGAAGCATGGTGATTTAAAATGTTTAATTGTCATATAATATTAGATTATTAACAGTGTCATTCATAAGAAAAAAATGACAACATAAAATAGGACATTAAATGATAAAGTGTTGCACATTCATTTTCATATAATGTATACATAACGCAGCTCAAAAACAGAATTTTAAATTACAATATGTTGCAAAACTTTTTTTTAATATTTTTATTTTAAAAATGTGAGGTACTATTCAGGGTTAGATATACAAATGGTTATTGTACAGGTAAAGTTTGGGCCTCACGTTGGGTCCCACTTCACCTGGTTTGAGATCAGGTACCCTTACTGATGAAGTGTGCCCTGTCCCCTTCCCCTGGCAATTTCCCTCTACTGCCAATCCCTTTCTTATAGTATTATGATAATTATCTGCTTATGGGTGACAACACGCGTTCTCAGTTCTTTGTTTCTGTGACAGATCACTGAGTATTACAGACTAAATCCATCCAAGTTGCTGCAAAGTTCCTAAGATCTTAGCTGTATAGAAACCTGTGTTAAAAAATCATGTTAAAAGAAAAGTGGCCAAACATTTAAAGACGGTTTCCTCAAAGCATGTGAGAAAAAAAGTATATTTTCTTTCAATTTATTTTTAGTTTTCTCAAATTTTATAACGTTCTTCAAACAATTTTTTTCTTTTTTTGAAATTTCAATAGCTTTGGGAGGTACACATAGTTTGGGGTTACATGGTGACACTGTATAGCAGCGAAGAAATCTGGGCTTTAAGTGTACTTACCACTCAGACCTGTGCACGTGGCACTTAATGAAGTGATCATTTACCCTTCCATCCCGTCCCCTGTACCACCTTTGAGTCCCCGATGTCCATTATATCATTATCTATGCTTTTCCACAACCTTAGTTTAGTTCCCATGTACAAGGAAAAACATACAGTGTTTGGCTTTCTGTTCCTGCAGGATGGTCTTCTCCAATTCCGTGCAAGTTGCTGCAAAAGACATGCCATCTTTTTTGACAGCTGAATAGTATTCCCTAGTGTGTATATGCCACATTTTCTTTATCCACTGATCAGTTGACAGGCATTTAGGTTGATTCCACATCTTTGCAATTGTGAACTGTGCTGTGATGAACATGCGAGTGCAGGTGTCGTTGTTTAATATAACCTCTGTTCTCTTTTTCTAGATACCTACTAGGGGGGTTGCTGATTCAAATGGTATATATAGTTTTAGTTCTTTTAGAAAGCTCCATACCAATTTTCATAGAGGTTGTACTAATTTTCACATCCACCAAGAGTGTATGTATTTTCTTTTTACTGCATCTGTGCTAGCATTTATTGCCCGCTCGTTTTTTAATAATGGCTATTCTGACTGGTGTATGGAGGTATTTGCTTGTGACTTTAATCTGCATTTTCTTAATGTTGAATGATGTTAATCATTTTTTTCATATGCTTCTTGTCCATTTGTAGATCTTCTTTTGAGAGGCGTTTGTTCATGTCATTGCCCACTTTTTACTGGAATCATTTGCTTTTTTTCCTTGCTGATCTGTTTGAGTTCTTTGTAGATTCTGGATATTAGCTCTTTGTCAGGAGTGCAGTTTGTGACTATCTTCTCCCAGCCTGCAGGTTGCCTGTTCGCTCTGTTGATTATTTCTTTTGCTTTTTAGTTTAATTAAGTCCAACTTATTTATTTTTATTTTTGTGGCATTTGCTTTTGGGACTTTAGCCATAAATTCTTAGCCTAGGCCAATGTCCAGAAAAGTTTCTTTCCTAGGAGTTTTATGGTGTCAAGTATGACATTTAAGTCTTTAATTCTTCTTGAGTTAATTTTTCTATTTGATGAGAGGTAGGGATGGAGTTTCATTTTTCTGCTGTAGCTGCCCAGTTTTCTCAGCATCATTTGTTGAATAGGGTATACTTTCTCCAGTGTATGTTTTTGCCTGCTTTGTCAAAAATCAGTTGGTTGTAGGTAGGTATTTGGGTTTATTTCTGGATTCTCTATTCTGTTCCATTGGTCTATGTGTCTATTCTTGTACCAGTGCGATGCTGTTTTGATTACTACAGACTTGCAGTATAATTTGAAATCAGGCAATGTGATGCCTCCAGGTTTGTTCTTTTTGCTTAGTATTGTGTTAAGTGACATTGGTAGTTTGACAGGGATTTGCATTGAATCTGCAGATTACTTTGGGTACTATGGTCACTTTAATAATGTTGGTTCTTCCTATCCATGAGCATGGAATTTTTCTCCATTTGTGTCCTCTGAGATTTCTTTCATCAGAGTTCTGCAGTTCTTCTTGTAGAGATCATTCACCTCCTTGGTTAAATATATTCTTAGGTATCTTATCTTTTGGCTGCCACTGTAAGTGAAATTGAGCTCTTGATTTGATTCTCAGCTCAGTTGTTATTGGTATCAAGCTGTCCTCAGTTTGACTAAAAAGTGATTATTGATTTGGTATTAGGTACATAAAAGAGAAATATGTCTAAGGAGTGATAGGGTAAGTCAAGGGACAAAGGAGTGGTGTATTTTACATTTCTGGACAAATTAGATCAAATACAGTTTTTGAAGTAAATAATAGGGATTTCAGTTGATAAAGTGCCTGAGATATTTCTAAAATCCATTTTTTGGTGTTGCTATGACAGAATACCATAAACTAACTGATTCGTAAATAAGATAAGTGTATTTTTAAGAGTTTGGGAAATCTAACATCAAGGTACCAGCATTTTGCAAGGGACTTCTTTCTGCATCATCTCATAACAGAAGTTGAAAGGGCAAGAGAGTATGAACGGTCTCAAGCCCTTTTGTAATTGGCATTAAACTATATAAGGAGACAGAGCCCTCATAATCTACTCATCTCTCAAAAGTCCCACCCTTAGCACTGTAGTATAGGGGATTAATTTCCAACACATGAACCTGGGGTACACATTCAAACCATAGTAGATAGCAAATTTTAACTGTAAGAGTTTGTAGATTATGAAATGTGGTGTTAATCCAATCATCTGGCAATATTAATGATTTGATTCTTTTTTTTTTTTTTTGGTATTGTCAACCTACAACTGAAAAGTATACAGCCAGAATATAAAAATAAATCTTCAAAACTTTATGAGGTAAGCCTGCCATATAAGGTAGGTTTTTATAACTGGAGGAAAGAGATTATCATCAAAACAGTTGCATTTTAAAATTTATACCCTATTTCATCATATGCTAAAAATTGATTTTGGATTTATTAAAAAATGCACATTGCAGGTTTTATTTTACATATTCCTTGAGTGTTTTCTATATGTAATAGAAATTGCTTTTTCTGTAAATGCTATGAAGTTTAATGTTTTCCTATGTCTATCCAGTATTTTTCTTTCTAAACTCAATTGCATTTATCCAGGTTCTCCAAATGTTTAATAGTAGAAAATTATTACACATTTTTAATAAGAAGAATAAAAATTATATAATGTAGGCTATTTTAGTTCTATTTTTTAAATTGAGTTTTCCTACTGAAATAAAGATTATTGAGCTTGTAAGATTTTATTTTTTAAATTGACAAAAACTTTATACATTTATTGTATACAATATGATGTCTGTATATATGCATACATCGTGAAGTGGCTAAATCTAGCTATTAACATATCCATTACCTCATATGCTTATTTTTTGTGGTGAGAACATTTAAATTTACTTTTTAAAGCAATTTTTAAAATATATAACACATTGTTATTAACTGTAATCACCATATTGTACATCTCCCGAACTTATTCCTCCTAACTGAAATTTTATGTTGTTAAACTAACATCTCATCAATAATAAGAATTATCAAAAGATCATTCTGTTTACTTCCTGTTTTTTCTCCGAAATTATTAGCTGAAACTTAGTTTTTAATCACAGAACAACACATTGAACCTGCAGGGGGATTCATAGAAACAGCATAGCCATGACAAGAGACTGGGTTACCGATTCTAAAAGTCCTTATATATGTTTGCTATTATTATCTGCATCATCTTAATCAACTTACTTGAAGATAAGAAAGTTGGGAAGTAGAGTTAGCATGCTTGTAACTCACAACTTCTCTTCTCTCTGCCTGTCTTCTCAACAAGGACATAATCTAGTAATATTGTAACAGAATCTAAATGCTAAACTCACAGTAATGTTACTTTTTTATTTAAGCATTTTAAAGAATACCTTTGCTCATTCTGATAGAAATGAATTTTTTTCCAAGACTGGGTGGAGTTAATTTTCTTCTCTTTCAAAGATATAAGGTTAAAAAATTTGGGTTTGTAAAAACTGTCACCAAGAAAAAGAAAGCAATTTTCTTTAGATAATAATGTGGAATTCAGTTAGAGCGGGTC
>CAUYQG010088946.1:0-42446 GCA_963574415.1 Tarsius wallacei | reverse complement strand
ATTAAGAATATGAAAAAGATAATTAAGAAAAATGACCCTGTAGTGAAGTTTAATATAATCTTTGCTATAAATCTATGCATTTTCACCTCTGAGGAAATGAGAGCAAAAAAGATCACAGAAGATTCGGCGAAAATAGTAATTGTTCTTTTAAGTATTTTTCCCTCTAATTTTTTAGTTGCATAAATTTTTTTTCTATTTTTGCAAAATGACTCCTTAATGAAAACCTTTTTTTTTTTTTGAGTTGGAATCTCACTCTGTCACCCAGACTGGAGTCTGGAGTGCAGTGGCCACTCCCGGCCACTGCAGCCTCGGACCTGCTGGGCTCCGGCGATCCTTCCGCCTCAGCCTTCCGAGTAGCCGGAATTACAGGCATGCGCTACCATGCCCGGCTGAATTTTTGATTTATTGTAGAGATGAGGTCTCGCCCAGTTGCCCAGGCGGGTCTCGAACCCGCGGACTCAGGCAATCCACTCACCTCAGCCTCCCAAAGCACGGGATTACAGGCTGAGCCACGCAGCCTGGCGAAAACCTTAAATTAAATAATGATTGAAAGCACTGCACTAGTGCCGGGGCTAATCTGGCTGCCCCTTTACTGCCCAGTGGATTTTGAGGCTGCCTCAGCGGCTCTTGCCGGTCAGGGGGAGGTCCCTTGCTTCTTTGAGTGTTGGAGTGAAAAATGTTCATTTTAAGAGAACATGCGTACTGATTTGCACCTATACATATTTAATTTTCAAAGCATTTTCACAGAAATATTACCTTATTTTATTCATTTAATTTGCCAAAGCTGGTGGTAGTAATTTCAATTAATAGACTGCGAAATGGATCCCTGGCTGGGTTAATATCATGTAGCCATGTACTGATGCCAGAATTAGCAACAGCCTCTAACCTCCAGACATCTACCTTATTTCTGGATTCAGATATTATTGTCAGAATTTTTTTTTCTGATTCCAGAGATATTCTCTGAAACTGAAAATAAATAAAAAAATAAAGCTGTTGTATGGTGGAAAGTGAATGAACTTTGGTCAAATCCAACCTACGTTTTAATCATTGATTTCTTTATCTGTAAAATGAGTCTAATATATACTTTCAAGGTTGCAGTGAGGAATACAAGATATGGTTCCTTATTTGGCACATTTAACATTTTGCCTCGTTTATGAGAGGCACTCAGTTAACAGTAGTGAGTAATAAAAATAATAATCTCACTGTGATTTTTAGTAACTCTGTCCCTAATTGAAAGGGGTAGTACCACTGTTGGTTGCTGCTACCCTTGAGGAAAGAGTTATTTTGAAGATACTGCCTTTCAGGTAAGAATGCTCATCCATTCAAAAATAGTTCACTACATGCCAGGTACTATGCTAGGTGTCACGATACAGTCATGAGAAAGAGTCCCCTCTCAGCAGCTTATAAAGATGGATCTTTCAGCATTTGCCACCTGGGCTGTTCCTACAGCTTTCTTCCACAAAATAAGTGTGCATTTATCAGAACCTCAGAGGTGGAGTTAATTCAGCAACCAGTGTTTGCTGAAGGAAGGGGAATGGACAGAAAAAAAGTTGGGATTCATTAGGAAACCAGTCAACCAGTTCCAATGGCCTGGAATCCACGATACTGTGGATTTAAACTCAATTAGAGAAGTCCTCTAATTAAAAAGTTTATATCGGTATTATGTACTTATACCTGTGGGAAAAAGCTCTCAGTGTATGTTGTTCCCTCTTTCCGAAGGGGGATGTTCATTCTATCGCTGCTTTATTACAGAGTTTAGAACTTTGGGTGGAGTCCAGTCACCAGCTCTTACTTAAGAGATCTTTATTTCCTATCTCTTATGGTTTAAGTGCTTTCCATTCCCCACTCCCCTTTTTCCCCCTTTGGCCCTGTGTTTTTAGCAACCACTCCCACAGTTAGTGTGGGCTCTGCCTTGTGACAATGACTTTACACTCTTATCAGCAAATTCTTCAGTCTCCTGTGTTGCTCTTTCTTTGGAGTTAGGCCTAGGAAACCTGTCCCTTACGGAAGATTTTTATTTTTCCTTGTTCCTACATTTGTTTTTGTTTGGCAGTTTTTTTTGTTTTGTTTTGTTTTTTCCAGCACATATTTGGTCTGGAACTGCTTTGATACCTCGGAAGCTTGTTTCCTAGGACTAAGGAGTCAACCTCTTAGAGGTCAGTGGCTTTTGATGGACAGAGCCACAAGTTAGACCTGAGCAAAGATGAGGGCTGCTAAAGAGGCCACCCTCTCTAGCTGTCGGATACAGGTGATCACAATCTGACCTTGAACCAGAACTTGAATGTAGCCTGACCTGGAATTGCTGATGAAGCTGAGCCAGGTTAGCTATCATACGCATGACTACATGAACAATGTGCCTGCAAGATTACTGAGCATGTGAAAGAGCAATATTTAGACCTGATTGTTGCATTCCTACTTCCAAATCCAGGTAGGCATTTTATATCTGTTATACCCATTTCTGTCATGCATTTGCAGTTGAAGAGTCAGGGATAACACTGGATTTATATGGCTTAATTTGTGTTTTCAGGTTTGCTTAGGTAGAATTGATTACCTAAATCTTAAACTTGGCTCCAGTTTTCCAGTTTCCAAAATGGACAGTGTCTTGAGGAGCATACGACTTGAGTATCTTTCATTCTATAATTTCTGTAGAAGTTCTAGTTAGAGGGCGTGGTTACTAGTATGCTTTTGGGAAACGTCATCCTCCTTCTATGGCAAAGAATCTATATTGAGATGGAGAACAGATCCATAGTCTTCCTTGTATGCTTATGCACTTGTCTTTAACTCTACCCTGACATTAAGGGAAGTGTAATCAATCCCAAAGACTTAGAATAATTCATTAAAGTTGTAAATATTGTAACTCTGAAATATACCTAAAATACATTCCCTGCCCCAGTTCTCAGTAAGCCACCATCTTTTAAAATTTTTTTTGCTGTACCTACTTGAGGTAACTATATAATGTCTGAGTCACAAATCACTTCCTTTCAAGACAAAACTAGGAAAGCATCCAAAGACTAGTAAAGATAGCATCTAAATACCCAGGCTGGTAATATAAAACAAGAAAACCCTGGTGTTAATGTTTTCTATGTTCTTTTGGCTGCCTTCCTTTCTACTGTGCTTCTAGGAAAATCATGATCTTTTCAGGTTTCAGAATCACTAGTGCACTGGCTTTTTGAATGCTTGAGTCATGCGTCCTAGCAGACAGTTTATAAGAGGTTGAAAGAGAGTCATTTCCATTTCGATCTAAATGTATGTTTGTCCACCAATGATGTATTCTGCTAGAAGACTTCAGCATTCCTGGAGTGGATTCTAGTAAAAAAAAAAAAAAAAAAAAAAAAAAGTCTTAAAATGAAAATAAAGTTTGTCTTTTTTGTCTTTTTTTTTCCTTTCAGCTTCAAAGCAGATTTTTCAGTTCATCTTTCTTGGGCTCTATCTCTGGATCTTTAGCATAGTTCAAATGCCTGGGTATTCATAGATTGTCAATTTTGTTGCAGTTTGTTAAATAAATAGCCTTTTAACCACATCTCAGGTCTAGACATCTTCTGGCCTAGTAATATTAAAAAAAAAAAAAAAATTTGTAAGTTAACTGGTACATTGTTACTAAAATGGCTCCTCCTCACATAAGGTTCAGGAATTAATTCCATTCGTTCCCTAAGTACTTATTCTATTGCTTCTATTTTAAGAATGTTTAGTTGAGTAGCTTTTTGACATGAATTTTTTTTCTGATGAGTAACATGATTCTGTTCCCAAAATTCCACCCCTTCTTCCTAATTCCATACAGCTTAGGATCTGAAATGTTATACCAAGTTCTGCCTTTACAAAGTTCCACAACTGGGAAATCGATCTTTTACTAATAAAATAATTCGATAGATTTAGGATTTGATTTCTGTCTTTACTCATTCTCTATTTGGCTTTGAAATTTAGACTATATGAACTTCAGCTTCTGTGAAATATGGACAATAATGAAATGTTGGAATGTTGTGAATGTAATTATTTTCATCAAACTGCTTGGCATGTGGGTAGGCACGTAAGCACTGTTAATTACGATATTGCTCCTGCTGAAAAGGGTAAGGAGAAAGTAGAGAGAAAAGGAAGACGAGGAGGAGGAGGGAGAAGAAGAAAGAAAAAGAAAAAAGCAAGGAGCCAGAGCATGGAATGATTAAAATGAGATTGTAGCTTAGCCTTTTGGTAAGGTTTTCCCAGTATCCCTCCCTTTACTTTACAGAGTTCTCATCTTTCATGCAATTACAAAGGGTATGTGAGGCTCTCTGAAAAATTATTATTTTCTTTTTTTTTTTTTTCCTCCCAGGAAGATGCCAATAGAAACTGCTTTTCACTTTCTCAGCATCGGCCCTCTGCCCTAACTTCTGACCTCTTCTCTGCATTAGCTAAACCCCACCTCGCCCCTGGATCACACAGCCTGGCCATTTCTGTACTGTTGTGGCAGCTCTGACTCAGGAGAGAACCCTTTATCCACTGCCTGCCAAGGGGATGTTTCAGCCCAATTAGATAATGTTGGTGCTAGATGTAAAATGTAAATACGTTTTTGAAACTGCTCTATTTTGCAAATGATATGTGAAAAAAAAATCACTGATTTGTGTCTAGTTAACTGTCCTTACTTAAACTTCATAGAAAAGAATAATTGGGATACCAGCGTAGCAAATGTAGAGTGCACATAGAGGATAATTTTCAGTGCAACTAGTCTTTAAAGTTGAATAGTCAATAAATATAAACACAAAGTGACAGTTGCCTCATTATAAATGTAAAACACACAGTAACCTAACCAGTAGCAATTTAAAACAAACGTAAAAATCTACCTTTTCCTTTCATCATGTCTGGACTTTCTTCATTAAGGCTATCTTTCTCTTTCATTTACTAAGGGCTCTGAAATAGCTATTTCTATTGAAAAATAACTTAAGAATCTTAGCAAAGAGAGGAAAAATACTCTTCATATAACCCTTTCAATTAAGGAAAAGCTAACTACAATGTGTATTTTTATCCATAATATCACCATCTGCCCCGGGCCTACCCAGCCTCTGGAAGCCTCTGGGCACAGCTGTTGGAGGAAAGAAAAGCCACCCCCTCACACACAAGAAGCTGCTGTGATTCCTGATGATTAGGTTCCACTGCTCCATAATCAAGGTCACTCTTGTGTTTCTTCTTTGTCAGAAGATTCTTTGCACAGAATTCTTTCCATTTTTTTGGTGCCTTTGTTCTGGTATAATGTGATGGGAAAAAAAAGAACATTAGTTGTTTTATGAGTTAGTGACAGGTTAGACCTCCCTTAAGATGCAAGTCTGAAGTCAAGACAAGCTCAGAACTTGTTGGCCTTCCTCAGCTGTCTCAGCACAAAGATGCTTTTGAGTCTCAGCTGTTGCTCTTGTCAAATATTTTTGCCCTTTTTCAGTAATAAATTTTGTCATTAATGCTGTTGTGTTTCTGCTAAAGTCTTTCTCTCTTTTTCTCTTTCTCTGTCTCTCACATATATTCATATACAGTTATGTGACACATACTGATGCTTAGGCCAGTGATGGACCTCATATAAAATTGTAATCTCATATGATTATAATGCTGTATTTTTACTGAACTATTTTATATTTCTATATGTTTAGATATACAAATACTATTATGTTACCGTTACCTACAGTGTTTGGTGCAGTAACATGCTCTATAAGTTTGTAGCTAGCAACAATAGGCTATATCATCTAGCCTAGATGTGTAGTGGGCTATATCATTTAGGTTTATGTCATACACTCTATGATGTTCACACAATGATGTATTTCTTAGAATGTGTAATATGTGTCCCCACGGCTGTATAAGAAATAAGTGCCTTTTCAGCACACGTTGACTATTATCATAACAAAATGCTAACATAGTTTAAGCCTATGCTACAAAAGTCAGCATAATAAGGTATAGATTGCTTATGCTAATCAGGAAGCATTAAGGTAAACTGTCTGTTTTAAGTGAAGTAGATGGTTTAAATGACTCCACTTTAATGAAAACTTTATCTCAGTAATTTTTTTTAATCTACCTCTAAAATGTTTCCATTTGCAGTAGTAAAATAACAACTCTTACTAAAAAGCAGTAATTTATTATCTTGCTTAGAGAAGAAATGAGATTTCAAACATGGAGAAGGTCTTAGATGTTACCATACTTTTAGAAATGTATACACATTACGGATTTTAGCATAAATTTGAACTTAAGCAAATTTGCACTCTTTCTAAGAAACAGAGGAACTTCAAATAAGTTACCTATAATCACACAATCTAATTATTTTCATCAAACTGATCTCATTTTGACTAATCTACCATACATGATATTTCTCATAATTTTTAATTTTTTTATTATAAAGATGTGGGGTACAATTCAGGGTTAGGTATATAAGCATTGATTACGCAGGTACCCTTGTTGATGAGATATACCCCTTCCTCCCCTAGCAGTTTCCCTCAACTGCCAATCCAATCCCATTCCCCTGACAATTTCCCACATTTACCAATTCCTTTCTTATAGTATTACAATAATTGTTCAAGGTCTGCTTATGAGTGAAAACATATGGTACTCTGTTTTTTGTTTCTATGATAGATCACTGAGTATGATCAACTCTAAATCCATCCAAGTTGCTGCAAAGTCCATATGTTTGTCTTTCTTTATGGCTACATAATATTCCATCGTGTATATGTACCACTTTTTCTTATCCAGTCAAGCTTCGATGGGCAACATGGTTGGTTCCATGTTTTTGCTAAGGTGAATAGAGCTACAACAAACATACATGCTCAGGTATCTTTTTTGTACAATGATTTGAATTCTCCGGGTATATTCCCAATAGAGGAATTGCTGGATCATATGGAAGGTCAATTTCTAGTTCTTTCAGAAATCATCACACTGTCTTCCAAAATGGATCAAAGACCTAACCCTCATACTGTAATAATCTTAGAAAATGCAGGAGACACCGTTATGGAAATTGGAACTAGCAACCAATTCTTATTCAGAGCCCTAAATGCCCATACCTTAAGAAATAAGATAGACAAGGGGGACCTCATCAAACTGAGGAGCTTCTGCAAAGCAAAAGAAACCATCAAGAGAGCAGGGAGACAGCCCAGAGAATGAGAAAAAATATTTGCCAACTGTATATATGACAAAGGCCTAACATCTAGGAGCTACAAGGAACTCAAATGTGCCAAAAGAAAAAAAACAAACAGCCCCATTAAAAAGTGGGCAGAAGACATGAATTGACACTTCTCAAAAGAAGATATATGGGCAGTCAACAGACACATGAAAAAGTGCTCAGCCTCACTCATCATCAGAGAGATGCAAATCAAAACCACATTGAGGTACCACCTAACTCCAGTAAGAACGACCATCATTAATAAAACAAACAACAACAGACGCTGGTGAAGATACAGAGAAAAGGAATGCTTCTACACTGCTGGTGGGAAAGCAAACTAGTGCTCATAATTTTAATAGCCCATACATACCATTTTATAGTCTACATTTGTATATACATTTCTTTCTTCCTTCTTTTCATTCCTTCCTTCCTTCCTTCTTTTTTTCTTTTTTTTGAGTTGGAGTCTCACTCTGTTGCTTGGGCTGGAGTGCGGTGGCATACTGATGGCCACAACAGCCTCAATCTGCTGGGATCAGAACCTTTTGTCTCAGCCTTCCAAGTAGATGAAACTGCAGGCACGTACCACCATACCCTGCTAATTTTTTTATTTATTGTAGAGATGAGGTCTCGCCATGATGTCTAAGCTGGTCTTGATACATTTATTTACATCAGCATAACTTCCTTACTTATTATAGCAATAAAGCATTATGTAAGTCTAACAATTTAACATTCTATGGTGTGAAACAGTTTCCCTGTTGTTGGGTTATGGTGTTAGTAACAGCACTAACAACAGCTACCATTTATTGATTGTTTACACTGTAAATGTTCTGTTAAAAGTGTCTTTTAACAAAGTAGGGAGCAACCTTAGTTTGTTATGTGAAAATGCCTAGACTTTAGAATTTGATATATAGCAGGTTCTTGAATGACGTTGTTTCATTCAGCATCATTCTCTTATGAGGTTGATGGGGGAAAAAAGTTTCTTAGTCAAGGCCACCATCTGTGAGAAATCTACACTTTCTCCCCATGTCTATGAAGTTTTTTTTTCTGGATAGTACAGTTTCCCTCACATTCCAAAGCTGTGCATGTGAGGTAAACTGTTGTGTCTACATGGTTCCAGTGTGAGTGAGTGTGGGTGTCAGTGTGAGTGGACCTTCAATGGGATGGCGACCTGTCCAGAGTGGATTCCCACCTAGTAACCTGAGCTGCAGGGAGGGCCTGTGACCATTGCCACTCTGAACTACCCTTATTCCACCCTAAATAAGTAATTGGAAAAGGAATGAATGAATTAATACAAATGATTGTCAAATAAATATTTGACAGGTATATGATAATCATACAAATGCATAACAATAAACAATGTGGTACAAAAGTACTTGGAGCTGCCATATTTGTGATTAACAGCATGGTGGCAGGAGGTGCCCCTGACAGTTCTTCCTTTATACGCATTTATTCCTTGATTAAACCCACTACCAGCACAACTGCTGTCACTCACTGATTCATCAAAATTTGGGTAGTTTCCTTAACTTGTTTTTATTAATGTTCCTTAAATGTGTGTATTAGAAGTGTTTTGGGTCTTTGTTTAGAAGTTTGGTGATGCTTTTGTGACTAGAAATATGCCATAGGAAATTTACTCTGTTTTATGTCAATTAGGTTATGGTAAAATTGGTTTCATTATAGGTAGTTTTGCTTAAAGTTGAAGTTTCCAAGAACTTATTGATTACATTAAGTGAGGACTTACTGTACTTAGGTTTCTAATATCTGTGTGATTTCCTATTTTTTTCCCTTCACCTTCAGTACCCTTCTCTGTACAAATACAAAATAATGGTAGCTGACCTAGAAGTTGCACCTCCCATAGAGTCTGACACATGGTAGATATTCAAGAAATGAGGAATGATTGTTACCGAGGACTACCAAAAGCTAATAACTCACATCTATAAAATAAAGATATTTATATTATTTTGTACATACTTCCAGATAAACCTCCAGGATAATTAAATAGTCAGTGTTATGAGCAATACACTGACTGTTCATTCAATATGCACCAGATCCTCTACAAGGTTACCTTTATTTATTCATTCTTTATTTCTTTCTCCCTACAAATATTAGAATCTGTTATGCACCTAGCAGTTCTGGAGTCACTATTATATGCCACGTTGTATCTACCATGAAGAAAAGTCCATCTATTCAACAGAAGTCAGAAAACCCTCTACTGTGAGGCCAGTAGATAGGCAGAAATATGTATGTGTGTATATATGTTTATTTTTTCAGACATGTCTGTGTGCCCCAGGAGACTATAATTAGCCATCTTGATATTATACCATGTCAGTCAGGATGACCAAGATATAGCCACTAAGGAAAGACAGCTAGGTTAAGCAGATAATAATATGGTATGAATTGTAATACTTGACATGTATGCAAAATATTATGGCAGTACGTTTATGCCGATAGGACTAAGGATTGTCCAAAATTTGCTTCTGAACTGATTTTTTTAATGAATACCACTCTACAAGTTAAATAGAGAAGAGCCCAAAGTTAAAAGATGCAGTCTACCCAGAGAAAACAGAAGGTACAAAGTCAAGTATGAAGTATAGGAGAGAACTAAACGTTTGGCAACCATTTTCTATAGCTGTAATAATCTCGGCAGGTAGGTTACTATTTGAAGACGAGAGAAAGAATGTAAGCTGAGGTCAGACCTAAAAGATGATGAGAAGCTGGTCAATATCATGTACCTCTCGTGTGACAGTATGCTAGACATTTTATATACATTTTTGTCATAGAATTCTCAGAATAACTTTATTTTGGAGGTGATGGAAGTGAGGCTTTGTGCGAGTCAGCTATCCAAGGCATGCAACAAGAATATATCAGAATTGGCATTCAGAGCCAAGTCTTGCAGCTCAAAAACTCATCTTCTCTTCACTCTTAAGATGCAATTAAACAGGAAATCACTTAAGTGTCTTTTCATTTAATTGAGTTTAATTAACTTCTCTGCTTGAAGATAAATCTTTGAGATTTTGTTCTCTGTTGTCTCAGAAACAGATGTTCTACAAAATGTATTGTAACTTCCTTTGGTGTCTTTCAAAAGTAGATGCTTCTTCTCCATGGAAGATGTATTTTATAACAGATTCTTTTTTACAGGTTTTATGCTTTGTTTTGTTTTGCGTCTTTACCCATGAATGCATCCTTGCCACAACTCACTTTTTGCCCTTAAATGGGGGTGAGTGGAATCCTTTTTCACCTGCTTAGGATTTTTCTCCTTGCTTTTATGATCATCTTTCTCAGACCTTCAGCAAGAAGGCTGGTTATCTAAGTTATTTGTCATTCTGGAACGTGGTACCTATGGGGAGGGAGTCAGAGCCCTGAAGATTTCCTTCAGGAAGATTGCATCCTGGCAAGTTGGAGAAGCACACTATCCTGGTGGTCAGCTTTCTCCATGCATCCTCATGGGCTCAGCCTGTGTGCCAGATATGAAATGTGGCTGATTCTGATTTCCTTTCTGGTGAATCCAAAGTAAAATCCTTCCTGTGCCCAGAAAAAAATGCCCTGCTATACTCAATGCCACTATTGCATTTTCCCTGAGGCTCATGACCCTCTGTAGAGAAGCAGATTCCCAACCTCTGCTTCCAATCTACCCTAAAGCTCTCCCTTCCTAGTACATAATTTCCTTCAAATTGAGAATGAACAATTCTCTAGCCCAGAAATCAGCAGTTTCTATAAAGGGTCAGATAGTGTATATTTTAGACCTTGCAGGTCATACTGTCTCTGTTACAATTTACTCAATTCTGCCTAGTAACATGAAAGCAGCCAGAAACAATATGTAAATTAATGGCTATGGCTGTGTTCCAATAAAACTTTATTTATAGACTCTGCTATTTGAATTTCAAATAATTCTCACAATTCTTTTAATTTGTTTCAAACATTTTAAAAATGTAAAAACCATTCTTAGCTCACAGGCTACACAAAACTGGCAGCGGGGCTGGCGTTTGTCCACCCCTGCTCTGGATAGCTTGCTATAGTACTGCTTTTTCTGCAAGGTAAATTGGGATCTGAACTTTAGGGTCTCCAGGCTGGCTGTTTCTCTACAGCATTTCCAATCTAGAACAGCTTTTCTTAGTGCCTTGTGATTATGCAGTTTCTACCTACAGACTTTGACAATTTCAGTTTTCCCCTATTTGTACAGTACTTTCCCCTTGTGATCTGGGGATAAAGAAAATGTGTAGGTGCTGTTAGCAAGCTGATATCTAATTCAAAAGCAAAAGGTGATTGTCTTTTTCCACTCTGGAAAATTTATTTTTTATTTAACCTTTTTCTGTTTGGAGGAAACTCTATAATTGAACTGAACTCACTTCTAACAAGTGTGTAATTCTTTTGAATGAATATATTCAAATACATTTTCAGATTATTCTTTCTATTTTTCCTTTTGAGATTGTGTTGCAAACAGGAAGATAACTTGGGCAAATAAAATAAAAGATTGACAAAACAAAAGTGTGAGTTAAGATTTAAAAAAATACAGCCGGGCTTGGTGGCTCAGCCTGTAATCCCATGCTTTGGGAGGCTGAGGTGAGTGGACTGCCTGAGCCTGCAGGTTCGAGACCCACCTGGGCAAGTGAGACCTCATCTCTACAATAAATCAAAAAATCAGCTGGGTGTGGTAGCACGCGCCTGTAGTTCCAGCTACTTGGAAGGCTGAGGCGGAAGGATCGCTGGAGCCCAGCAGGTCAAGGCTGCGGTGGCCGGGAGCAACCACTGCACTCCAGTCTGGGCGACAGAGTGAGACTCCAACTCAAAAAAAAAAAAAGATTTAAAAAATAGATGCCTTTGCCTACTTTTTTGTTGCTGTTGTTGTTCTATCATTTATTTACTCAGCAAATATTTATATGTGCCAGGCAATATATCCCAAAGTGAGATCTCACTTTATATCTGCGATGACACACAAAGATGGGTAGAATACCATGTGTGTCTTTTAGAGAACTACAGGGGAGAGAGAACCCATGAGAGGTGTCTTTATATAATGCTTTCGATATCTGTTGTTTATGTTGTAAGACATATGGGGCCCAAGTAAGAAGGGTGTGCTGTGCACTTTTCACATGATATGGTGAAGCAGCATGTTCTGTAGAGTACAGAGTCCTGGGCCAATTGCTTTACTCCTCTGAGCCTTTGAATTTGTAAAGTGAGATGACTACATTGTGGCTTTGTTATGAAGACTGAAAGAAATTTCATATTCAGGGATAGTGTAATGCTTAGCTCATAGGCCCTAAAAGAATTCATATCAGAGAATGTCTTTTTTTTTTTCATTTGTTTCCTATCAATCAATTATGGCTTTTCAAAAACATTTTACCAACTTTCTGCTAAATATATTTCTTCTTAATCAACCTTTACTGACTACTTAACATCGCGTGAAACAAAGAGGTATATAAATTAAGGTCTTTCCATTGGGTTACTTGTCAAACATATTTATTCTTATCATTATTATGATGCTGCAGATTAGAAAAAGAATCTTATGCAAATGATATGAAAGAATATTTTTGCATTAATTTTTGTCATCTTTTTTTGTGTCTCTTTAGATATGAACAGTAATGGCACATATTTTGGTTATGAGTTGCTCTGTGGACTGTGGGTTCAATGAAAGTGTATCCATCCCCATCATGAAGTACAACACCAAGACTCTTCACTAGTAGGTATTTTTTTATTCAGTGTCATTCACATGGTTATATATTGAGATTTTTCAACAGTGTACCTACCTTTATAATGAAAAATGTGCAAAATACATGTGTTCATGTTGCCGTAATGAAATATGGCTAGCTCTCATCTATTTCTGTATCCACCAAGTGTATAATAAAGAAATTTGCTAAAATGTATCTATTATGTATAGTAGTATGGTAATATATGTGTATCTATACAGGCAGAATTTAGAAGTATAGAAATGTACCTCTCTTTTAACTGAATTTTTAAAAGGCACTGGAAATTTTGAGCGTCTTCTGGTTCTTTAATAGCTTATAGATCTGGAACCAATATAAGCCTAAAATGTTTTACCTAGCTTATATTTTGAAACAGTTCAATTTTGTTTAGTTTTACCCAACAGTGATTTGATGTGTTTCCACATACACATGTATTATATTGATGGTTGATGTATAAAATATTAGGTTGTCATGCAAAGGGAATAATAGTCAGAAGATTTTAATTTTAGTTTCAGCTTCAACATCAACCCTCGGGCTAGTCTCTTAATCTCTATGCCTCAGTTTTGTCATCTGAAAGATAAGAGAAATAATTTCCATTTTATCTATTGCAAAACGGAAGATCAAATGAGGTAATGAATGTGAAATTGTCAGCAAACTGTAAAACTCCATAAGAATGAGTAATATTATCTGTGGTTGATTCTTGTTACAAATAGGGTCTACGACCATACCACTCTCAGTGCCCCCCAGTCTCAACATGTTACAAGTAGGGAGCTGGGAAAAGTTATGACCATAATTTTTTAAATTAATTAATGCAGTTTACTATTTTTTATGCTCGTCAACCAAGAAACATGATAAAATTATAATTGATTTTAATTTATGACCCAGATTAATTTTGCATATGTGGAAAAATATGTTTAAATGAAATTAAAAAAGCACATGAGGGGGACCAAAAAAAACCCCAGAATTTATTTATTTAAAAAATGTGTATTTATTCTTACATGTTTAAACTTCATTCACCTTCAAAATAGTCTTCACTGGATGCAATACATCTATCGAGACACTCTTCCCACTGCTCAAAACAGTTTTTGAACTTGTCAAGTTTGATGTCTTTTAGTGCTTCTGCCGTTTTTTTTTTCACCTCTTCCACATCAGCAAACTGTTTCCCTTTGAGGATTTTTTCATCTGGAGAAATTAAAAAAAAAAAAAAGTCAATCAGGGCGAGATAGGGTGAATAGGCAGAGTAGGGTATGGGGGTAATGCCGTTTTTGGTTAAAAACTGCTGAACACAGTGCAGTGTGGGCGGGTGCACTAGTAGATCACCCCTCATGAAGTAAGCAATGCATTGAAAAAAATTCGCTGAAGCCAAACACAGCCTCTCACAGCAACGCTAGCTGGTACACTAATGCCAATGGGTTCCTAAAACACTTACCTAGCAAGGGAAGCCTATACTTCAAGGGGCCCACCCTCCAGTAAATAATTCCAGGTTTTCTTGGGTTCTCTCCTATGTTTCTCACATACACACGTCAATTCTACCACCATAAAGAGTTTCTGTGCCTTTTCTCCAACTTGTTATTCTCTTATCAGATTTTATCTATTAGGTATTTACACTTGGAAGAGAAAGACACATTTTTATGTATACTGGAATTTCAGGGAACTAAGGATACAGTGTAGGAATTTGATCAGATATTACTTATTATCTAATATAATATTTGATACCTTTGTTTATGGAGGTCTCTTTAATATCTTTTATGACTATTCTATTTAGTTAACAGAATGCAGCTAGCCTGTTTAAAATGAAAGACTGAAAATGCCATCTTAACAAATATATTCAGTAATATTGAGAAAGACATTTCCACTAAATTTAAACAAGTTACATAACCAGCTTATGCAATGAAACTGGATTGCAAATTCTGTTCCAGAAATTAGATATGATTTTCATTGAAGTGGCAGTGGTTTATTACATGAATAAAATGTTTGCATGTAAATGAAACAAAAATCTTAATAATAGGTGGCATTCTGGCTGATATCGTAGCATAGTATTTAAGTATGCAGGGACTATAGTCAGCGTGCCTGAAGTTACAACCCAGTTCCATCGTTTTTCAGCTTTGCAAAGCTAGACAGTAATTTAACCTCTCTGTGCCTTAGATTGCACAGCTGAAACATGAGGCTAATTATGAGATAATATCACATGGGGTTGTTGTGTAGGTTACATGAATTAATATGATCGAATATTTAGGAGCACTGTATGACACTTAAGTACCAATTAGTTCCCTAGGGAGTGTGTGAATATCATGATGAGCATAGATTTTAGAATCTGAATGCCCCAGGTTTAAAGTCTTTTATTAATAAATTGTGAAACTTAGGCTAAGAACCTCTGTTTCCAAGAAATAAAATAGAAAAAATTATACTCTATGCTGCTTTTGTTAGGATGATACAGCACAGCATCTGGCAAAGAATGGTAGCTATCACCTTCATTGGGAGCAGTAAAGATATAATCACAAATTATTATATAGTGTTATTTTAAAATAATATAAATCAGAGCTCTTCTGAATTTGCAAATGTCTTTGCCATATGTTATATTTAGGAGACTTTTATAAATGTACCAATTATAAGATTTCCTTTGCTAGATTCAGAATTTCAAAAAATACAAACAAATAAATAAAACCAAATTATAAAAGGCAAACATAACTTGAATGTGCAATTCTGATTTGAAAAATTAAAAAAATGACAAAAACCCATTGACTTTTTTAGGCCTATCAGTGAACATCAGATGAATGTTTAATTTGCTATGAAATGTAGGCTGTTTCCATGTCTAAAATTACTTTTTTTTCAAGAAAGAAAATGAGAACAAAGAAACAAGAAAGGAGGTAGAAATGTATAATATGCATTACAAAGTATTAGAGAGTAAGGCCTTCAACTTTCACTTTCGTAATCATAGTTCTGTATCAGACTGTGTACTTGTTTTTATTATAAATCCACTAAAGATATTTTTCTTTGAGCTTGCATTGGACAAAACTCAGTGGTTGTAATGGGTGGTATTTTCCAAGTGAGTCATAGCTTGTTCTCAAGGTGGAAAGTGCTGATTACATGGGGCAATATTTAGAGCCAAGAGCATGACACATGTTTTTATGCCCATCTGTCTAATTTAGCCAATGGCCTGACTGACACATATCACTCAGACCAAATAGCTAAGTCTTGTCCCTCACAGGTTAATTATAAACCAACTAAAACAATAACAGTCTTTGATTTGTCCATCTCTGTATCTATTCATATCAGCAGCCAGAGAGGATTTCACATGTAGATTTAATCTGACTTGTTTATAATTCAAATTGTGATGTTATTTATGGTTGCTTTGCATGCTCCCGTTTGTTCTTCTTGATGTTTATTTTTGTAGTAGCCTTAGTCTTTACAGGGTTTTCCCTCAATGAGGACAGTGGTGATTGTGGAGAAGACTTTTGAGTGTAAAAGCCTTGGAGATGCATCCCTAGGTAACAACCGATATACCATGTACATGAGTATGGGCTTGGCTGCTGCTGTGTGCAGTCTATGGGGAGACATGGGTGAGAGATGTCCCTGGTGTTTATGTTGTGCTGTCCTACTTCCCAGACCCTGTATCATGTCCTACTTCTAGTCTTTCAATGTGACCAACATTCACATTTTAAGTCACATTTTAGGATATAGACTGTAATAAAAAGAAAACGCAGGGCCATGGGGTTGGAATGCCAGTCTTAGTCATGGATTTCCATTTTCATGGTTTGATGACCACTATATATTGATGATGCTTACCTTAAAAAATATTTGTGGCTTTAGAAGCCTCCTTATAAAGGAAAGTGATTAAATCTGTTAGCGATCTAATGCTTCTCAAAGAGTATCTCTAAAAACGAAAGAAGAGTGACTTGTTTCATTCAATATCACAGGGCCAGAATATGAAGGAGATATGGGGTCTAACATAATTTGGAGATAAGAGAGAGGTGAAACCTTTATCAATGTGATTTTGAGAATAGGTAGGTATCATTAGGCCATAACTTTAAGCATAACATACATAATCATGGTGAGGGAAAGAGTGTAAGCCTAGAAACAGAGTTGTGAATGAACAGGCTGTGCTACAGGGTAAGCAGAAGCTGAGCCTTCAAGGAGAAAGTCTAATGAAGAGTGACTGGACGTGAACTCCCCAGAGGGGTGTATGGGATGCTCTCTCCTGTGCCTGCTGCAGATTTTTGCCTTTTGGCTGACCAAGCTCCACCTAGAAGTGACCCAGCCTCACTTTTCATGGCCCTGTTACCTCCTTGTGCTCGCATATACTGGCCATCAATCAAACTCTTGTTTTTCCTTCTAAACTCAATTTACACGCACTGTTGTTTATGAAAACTTTCTTATTCTCTTCTTACAATTGACTGTTCCCTCCTTTCTCCTCTGTTCTGTGTACATGCTGTGATTATAGAACACGCTCACTTATTTTGCAGTGATTCGTTGACATACCACCTACCCCATTACACTGTTAGCTTGTGAGGGTGATCCCTGTCTTATTCATTCTTGTTTTCTCAGTGTTCAACACTCAACCAACAGTTACTGATTAAATTAATGATTCCAATGATTGATAATGTCATTTGTCCCTACACTGAACAAGAAATAATTGTACTTGCCGTGGCACAAAGATTTCTATGAAATGTCTTTCAATA
Organism: Tarsius wallacei; assembly: GCA_963574415.1. NCBI lineage: Eukaryota > Metazoa > Chordata > Mammalia > Primates > Tarsiidae > Tarsius > Tarsius wallacei. Next base: position 24,990 of record CAUYQG010088946.1, on the reverse strand, counting down.
TGGATATTATCTTGAAATTCCTAATATAAATCTGTAAAAAGTACAAATGAAAAATGAAAAGCGGCACCTTTTAACCTACCAAGATGTTTATATAATTTTAAACCTTTTTAGCAAAAGATAACAGAAATTGTGAAAATGTATATCTGACTCTACTCACTACCTTATTAGTTTATTATTGTTGGTGTGTTTATTTATGTCCCTGTAGTGCTTGAACATTTTATTTTTAGAACAGTATTTCAACAATTATGAAATGTTATTTGAGCTCATGTTAACCGAAGGTGGAATGATTTTCTCCATACGAGTTAATTTCAAAAAATAGTTCTTAGGGTTCTATTTTATTATAGTAATTATTTTATTTATTTTGATTGATTTTGTTTAACATTCTAGATTTGAATTAATCATAAACTATTTTTTAAATTACACATATGAAATTATATATTTATTTATATTTTTATATATACATACATATACAAAAATATAAAGCATATATATTTTGTAGACATATATTTCAGATGTCCAAGGAAGGCCCCAACCATTAATCTGATTTGGGAAAATGGAAAAAATGTGTATGTTAAGTATAATAAACATTCTTGTAGGTTTGATCTGTTTGTCTAAAAATAGGGTTAAAAAAAGACTTCTATATCAATAAATGGATATTGTAAATCACTCATAGGAAAACTAAAAGTTGCTTAATCTTTTTTTCTTTCTTTTTCGGGTCTGAGTCTCACTCTGTTGCCAAGGCTGGAGAGTAGTGGCATGATCGATCGATCACAGCTCACTGCAGCTTTGACCTCCTGAGCTCAGGGGATCCTTCCATCTCAGCCTCCCAGTAACCGTGATATAGGCATGTGCCACCACACCCGGCTTATTTATTTATTTTGTAGAGACAAGGTCTCACTATGTTTACTAGGCTGGTCTCAAATTTCTGGGCTCAAGCAATCCTCCTGCCTCAGCCTCAGAGTGCTGGAATTATAGGCATGAGCCACCACCTCTGGCCTAAATTGTTTAATTCAGATGAACCATTTTAACAGAAATTGTACCACTGCACAACTTTAACATAAAAAATCACCAAATCTGCCTAAACATTCAACATTCATCTTTGTTGCTTGGTGCAGACTAATCATGTACAGTGAAGGGGTGGGTAATGGACTTAATGAGATATAAGTAACACAAATTATTTCAAGCTACTCAGGTTTCACAGATGGCTATAGATAGGTACCTGGAAGGCATTAGACTAATATAGTTTTTAAAAGAGGAGAATGTATGAGCTATTTTAGATTGACATGCTTCAAGCTAAAAGGGATAATGTTTGAAAGAACCATATATATTATATCAAGAATATTCATTCAGTTGTGTAAGCAGAAATGTAATGGAGTAATGTAGGTTTTATCACTTTATAAAAAATTTTGATATACTCAAGTAGATAGAGAATGCAACAAGAACAATATATTACTGAGAGAATAATTTTTTACTTATTTCTAAAGGTATCACTTGACAAAATGCCGAATTGTTTCCTGATAACTTTTAAAATATCTATTTATGTATTTGAAGATCAAAATGCCTTGGTGACTATTTACTAACATTCTTTTAAAATAAAGAGATTGCAGTTGTATGTTTAAATTTAGTAACAATAATAACTACCATCTACTGAGCTAGTAACTATGTTATGGGGTCTCACTTCTATGTCATTATTTAATGGTTACAATAACTCTACAAGCACTGCACCATTATCTTCTGTTTACAAACCAGGAGATATGTACTGTGTGGTATAAACTACTGATTTACATAAGCCTATATCCTACATTTGTAACACTAATTTCCAAATACTACCTAAGGAAGTCAGCGTCACCACTTATAGGACAGACACATAAATATGGAGGCATATAATATTTTCATATGGGGAAACACAAATTAATTTTGTGTTTGAAATAAAATTAATTTTGAAATATACTATACACCTCAGGTTAATTCTTGCTTATTTAATATTCTTGAGAATAGCTTCTAAACTTATAATTAAATATTTTCCCTTCTATGCTTCTGCAGCAACCGATACACATAAAAATGAGAATCGGCTTGTATTGGTGATGTGTCTTCAGTAACAGACAAAAACAGGAGGTTTTCAGGAGACTGCATTAGCCATTTGTAAGACTGGCCATATTATGCATAAGAATCAAATAATATCTTCACTTACCATGCTTTCTCATGTCTGATTTATTTTACTTTGATAATCTGTGTAAAGGCCATGAAGTCAGTGGACATATATGTTCTACTCAGGGAAAACTGGGATTTTTCTCAAAAGTGTTTCCTGTGATCTCAGCACCCTACCCCACCCCACCCCAAAATGCTTTTCTGTTAACTGTTTCTTTTCAACTCAGTTCATTGAAATGAATTTGTTGGTTGATCTCTTGTTTTGCTTATCTCTATGACGGACATATATTACCAGTGTTTTGCTGTTGTCCCTTTGGATGTGTACATAACTGTGCCATTTACCCAAACAAGGAAAGATTAAATGTAGGGACAAAGCTACTTTTAAAAAAAAATGTTTATTTCATTATACAGATGTGGGGTACAAGTAAGGATTAACTACACAAGTAGGCTGCATGCAGGAGAAGTTTGAGCCTCCAGCTGGCCCTCACCTCCTCTAGTAAAGAACAGGCATCCTTTGTGTTGTTAGGTGCCCTTCCTCCCTTCCTTGGTCCTAGCAGTGCCCAGCGACTGCTGCTCCCTCCCTTGTGCTAATGTGATTAATGTTCAGGTCCCACTTATGGGTGAGAATATGAGGTATTCAGTTCTTTGTTTTTGTGATAGATCAATAAATATGGTGGTCTCCAATTCTATCCAATTTGCTGGGAAGTCCATGATTTTGTTCTTCTTTATGGCTATGTGAGCCCCTTTTGAAGAAGTGATTTTAACACATGCTTTCTTGATAAGGAAAGCATTTATAATATTTTGCAGTTATTTGAAATTTGAAGGAATTCAACTGTCCGAAAAGAACGTTATGTTTTAAGTTACTTTCGTTTAGTAATATGAAGCCAGAGAACTAAGGTATTTATTCATTTAGCAACTATGTATTGACTTCCTACTATATAGAAGGCACAGAGCTATGAACAACAGATACATTTACAGTATATTGATTTACATATGGCTATAGGCTAAGTATACAACCTCACAGAATTTGTATTCCTAGGTAGCTATTGAAAGTGGAATGGGGATAAGGTGTGTGAAAAGGAAGAGAGTAGAACATTTGTGTGTGTGTGTGTGTGTGTGTGTGTGTGTGTGTAAAGAGAGATCATTAATATATATGTATATGCAAATAGTAATAAATTTATTTTAAACAAAAGTAGCTCCAAATTTATTTTAAACAAAAACAACTCCTTTCCCTAAAGCATAGTTTAAATTACAAAGTTTGACACTGTACTCAACAAAACTTCCTATTTTGATCACTTTCAAAAGTGAAACTTTTGCTACAATATCTGTGTCTTGATTTTGAAATGGTTCACGTGTTTCTGACCTTATTTTCTTTATTCATGCTGAAGATATTTGTAGATGTTGTAGAATTTGAAAAAGAAATCCTCAAGACCATTTGGTACATCATCAGATTGCACTGAAGAGAGTAGCTATAGGGACTGGTGGGGGCAAAACACCTGAGCAGTATGACATTCAAAGGGGAGAAAATTCTCCCCCTTTCACCTTAAGGAAGGGAAGCAACTGCCAATTGTTTTGTCCCTTCATCAAAGTTTAAATCCTCTCTGTGCTCTAATGTGGAGTAACATGGAAGTGTTGAGCTTTTGTTAACTAATCACATGGAAGTTGATTGTAGAACGAGAGTCATTGATTCATATAAATTACTTAATTAGAAATGTAAAATGGGATGTGCACTTAAGAGCTTGTGACAAAGGAGCAGTTCAAACATTGGAAAAACAAAGTGTCAATCATGTAACTGTGCTGAGTCAATTTTCCAGCTGGAACACAAATCAATAATTGTTAGTGATTTTTGGATACAATATAAAGATCTCAGCCAGTAAGTATGTATAAAACTCTGTTTTCTACATTGCAATAAAAGAGAAAGTAACTCATTTCTCTTGGGGGAAATGAGAAACATAGCTGTGTATGTACCTTTAAAAAATATTTCCTTTTCTTTCCATGTAGTACAGATTCATGTTTGAAAACTCACCTGCATCTTGGGTTCTCTGAATGCATAATTTTGTTGGCTTTCCCAAATCAAGATAATTCAACTTTTATGCCATTGGTGTAAAAATCTGTGCTTCACACACAAATAAGCCACCAAAGATTTTGAAGTCATTCCCAATAACTCACCTTTTAATTTAGCTTTATAAAACATATATAGATTTCAAAATAATGTGGTCAAGTGATAATGTCTAATGACTTTTTGACAACAGGACAACACAGTGTTGAGTTGGAGAAACGCAAACAGTTTCTCAATGCTAATGTTGTCCTTTTTTTCCCACTACTTCATATAGACAGCAAATGTAAAAAGGTGTCTGCCTAAGTGAAAACCGCTGTCAAAGAATTGTTGGATTTCTACCCTAAGTACTAACAACCTGCAAAGCGTGGCCCTCTAAAAATAGAGTAAGGTAATTAAAGCTCCATTTCAGTGTCTAAGACTCCTAATACTAAGCCTATTAAAATACATTAAACAGATTATAGTAATGTCAGAGGCTTCCTTAAGCTGGGAATATATCCACAGCTCCACACAGAGGAGGCACAAAAAATAAATTGTAAGATAGCAATGGTAAGAATCTATGACAAGGAAAAAACATTATTTATAAAGAATTCCAAATGATTGGTTTATTTCAGATTTGTTATTAATACTCCCTGGGACATTAATACAAAGAAGGGCACATAAGAGGAAGCAAATACATACGAAGTAAATTGAATTGAACTGAATGATGCTTTTATTTGTTTATTGTTGAGGGACATTCGTTACAAACTTAGAACATAGTAATAATTGATTTTTTAAAATTTTAACAAGGAAGTGCATCGTAAAATTTAATCTCATGATTTCATTTATATCCTGAGCTAGGAAGACCCCCCAGGTCTGGTCTGAGTAGGGAAAGCCTGCTTCAGCAGGAGGGGAGTTGTCTTTCTTTGCTGTAATTCTCTTTGCGCCTATGAATTTGGTCAAGTCAGCCCTACTGCATTGCTCCTGACAGTAACATTTCAGTGTTCAGCAGTGGGCTGCTGAACAGAACTTAATCCTTATACTTGAACTCTCCGTCAGCATCATTCAAACTTCCTTTCAAACTATCTTCTTTCTCTTGCCGTGACTATTTGTCCCTGTGATTTTATACCTCGACTATTGCAATAAACTTATTAATGGTCTCTCTGATTTCAGTATTACTCCCTTCTGATTCACATAATTCCCCCTTCCCATTGGAGTTCTTTTCTAACACACATCTGAGCATTTTATTCTCTGCATAAATGGTTCCCATATGCATTGAGGTAAATGGTTCCCTTTGCCTTAAGGTTAAAATCCAGAAATATTTTGAATGGGAATAAGAAGCCTTATTATATCATATTTTAAGAAATTCTACAAGTTCATATTCAGCAACATCTTCACATTCACTTAACACTGGAACTTGGTCAGCATCCTCCATAATCATACATTTAAAGCTCTTTTGCTTTGCCTAGGATGCCTTCCCATTTTCTGCCTGGAACATGTCTAGTCATCCTTTAACATACCAATCAAAAGTTTTTGCCTTATATATCAGAGTTCTGAGTCCTCTGAGTTAGGTTCTTTGCTTTGTTTACTGCATATTTGCTTTGTTTACTGCATATTTCATAAATAAAACTAAAGAAAGAATCCTATCCTCCTGTCTCTAATTGGATTCTGAACTCCTCTTGCATATTTTGTGAATTTTCCTTTGTAAGCCTAGATAGCAGTTTCACGTGCAGGGTACCTGGAGGATGCCCAGTAAATAGACTGAGTAAATTTCTGTGCCCAGGAACATCTAGGGCATCTACCAGTCCATCTTTACCAATATGGCCTTCCTTATTTCCTTACCTCCACTATGCCACTAATACAAATTCTTTCTGGACTCATAATAAGTATAACACAAAATGATTTGCACAATAGCTAGCACCCATCACTTTTTCTTTGACTTTCTTTCCCTAATTCTGTGAATCTTATAACCCGTGAAAAGGTCATACTAGCAGAACACTCTGTCTCCATTATTCACAGTCTATAGAGAACCATTGGTTATCAACCAATGCTTTGAGCCTGATACATGATGGTATTTCTTGGGTTCATCAGTATTATATGTCTAATAAGAGCATTTCTACAGCATGTTTTCTAAAAATATGTTCTAATACACCCTTGAGTACTAATATACTGTGTTTAAAATTGAATCTTGGGCTTCAGCTTAACCTTGACCATATAAAATACATTTTCCCTGATTACTTCATTATACACAGTAAAAAATGTTTAATTGAATGCCACAACTGGAAGCCTAACTAGTACATCAAATTTTAATGCCAAATCCTGATTGCTAAGTTATAAGATGTCCCCTATAATACTTGAGGGAAATTAAGAAAGGATTTCAAGAGAGTACAGTGATTGGCTTAACCTGGAAAATAAGACATTACTCAAAATAAGACATTATTGTTAGTTGTAAGACGCTGACCACCAACTTTTCTTGCACCTGAATTGATTAAATTGATACATTTCACTAGATGTTGATGAGAACCTACATTGTTAAGGAAATATATTGCATTAATTTCATAACTTCAGATCTGTGAACATTATATCAATGACTATGACACGCCTTGCACCTTTTTGTCATTGCAGAACCCTATTTTTGCACAAGTGATCGTTTCCAATGTGTCATCCAAATCACCCTTTAAGGGGAAACAATACATTGCACAGTCATAGTTCATTTATGTTGAGAGTGACAGCAGTACATCACATTATATTTTTGCAAGTAAATTTAAGAGTGATGGATGAAGCAACTACATTCTTATTCACAATAAAAGGTGCAAGTGAATTTTGTGTGCAAAATTCTCTAGAACAAAAATTTATGTGTGCAAAGCACAGGAAAAAACACTGGAAAGTTTTTGTTTGATTAACAAAAATTTAATGCCACTATTTAAACAAGTTAATTATAAAATATGCCAGTATTTTTACATTCCCAGTTAATAACTTTGCAATAATGCTAAAGAATGATATGCTGTTAAACTGTCTTTACTAGATCTCTTAGTACCTTCAGCTGTTTTACAGTAATTCATAGGCTGGTGATTTTAATGATATTTGTTTTTATGGTTGTTAATTTTATCATATTTTCTAATCTTGAAAAAAAAATACAAAACACCTATATGCTCATCACTGAAAAACTCCAAAATAGCTCATAGAAATATTTTTATATTCTGGACTTCTGAAATTTATACATTTTCACACAAATGTGGGATTACATTGCACATACCATTTCATAGTATAACAGTGCATTCCCATTTTTTTCATTCCTTTAAATATTGTCTTAAGTCATACTTCAAGGGATATATAACACTATATGTATGAATGTGCCATAATTTATTTATCACATACTAGTGACCCTCTGATTTTTTTTATTCATTCCATATCGCAACTTTTAAAAAATATCCCTACACATAAACCTTTGACTATGTCTGGGCCCATTTTCCCATGTGGTGGCTTCAGCCCTGATCTCTGAAGCTCAGACTCCACAGGATACGAATGGCATCTTTACTTAAATGCCTAACAAGTAGCTCTAAATTAACATGTCCAAAACAGGACTGTAGGTTTTACCACACCACCCCCAAACTTGTTTCTCCCCCATCTGTCTCATCTTTCTTTCTCAGGCTTCACTCTTTTACCAAATCTAAGCAAAAGCCTACATGGTATTTCTTTCTATTCCTCATTCCCTGCATTCAGTTCCTCAGGAAGTTTTATTGAATCCAGCCTCAGGATACATTCCCCACCTTGCCCTCTTCCTTTGATTCTTCTGGTACCATCTGGTTCGTCTAGTCTTGTCTGGACTAAGGTAGGTAGTCACCTCTAGTATGCCCTCCCCAAGGCCACACTTATGTCATCCTTAATTAATTATCTGCAGGGTAATTGTGGGATCTTTGACAACCAGAGATTGTACTATGTTACTCCTTTCCTTAAAATCCTACAGGACTTTCAAATTACCTGAATAAAATTGTGCTATCTTCCATGGCTGACGGGGCCCTGGATGACCATGACCTGCCCAGCATTCCTCATTCATCTTCTACCACCCTCCTCCTTTTTCATGATATGTCTTGCAAATCAGCTTCTTCTAGTCCTCATGGGCCGAGATGCTCTTCCCTCAGACTTTGGCTGCCTCTTCTTTTTTCTTCAGGATTCAGTAGAAGTGTCATCTCCTCTCAGCAGCATCCTGCTTATTGAGTGTGAATGGAGCTTCCTAGTCATTCTTAAACAGACCTCTACATTTTGTTCTCTTCATAATTAGTGTATCAAATAATTGCTCATTAACTATTAATACTGATTAATTCTTAATTATCTGTATATTAAATATCACAGAAACAAAGAATTAAGTATCACATGTTCCCACTCATAAGCAGACCTTGAACAATTGTAAGAAAAGAATTGGCAGTAGCAGGAAACTGCTGCGGGGTTGGGGGGAGGTAGTATTGGCAATAGTGGGAATCTGCTGGGAGAGGGGGGCACACCTCATCAACAAGGGTGCCTGCATAATGAACATTTGTATACCTAACCCTGAATTGTACCCCACATCTTTAAAATAAAAAAAAATTAAAAGGAAAAAAAATGCATGATAAAATAATAATAATAACAATAATATTTGCTTATTAGATTGTAAACTCTATGAAAAGCAGAGAAAAGTCCTGGACTCGTGCTCAGTCAGACCTCTTTTCCCAGAACCTAGAACAGTGCTCATCATGTGGTGGACACTAAATATTTGCTAAATGGATAAATAAACCCTTGAAGATTTACTAGCATGGATTTTGTAAGTAGAATTCTTTTGAATTTCTCTGTCAAAAGTTGTATTTATTTATTTATTTATTTATTACTTTTTGTAACTTAATCAATGGTCTCCATATGCCCAAAACACCAATTTGTTTCCCATCATTCACTGTATGGTGGGGTCAAGTTTACTGCACCGGCTGCCCAACATTGCGTACATGAATTGTGTTTTGACGGTTCAGTGTACAATATTTGATCAATTGTTTTAATTTTTATGTTGGCATCTACTGTGAGGCCAAAACATTCTGAAATTTGAGAAATCGTTCCTATCATCACCAGAGTCATTTCTGACCAGACTCCGCAGAGCATATGTTTCTCACTACTTCTGAAAGCAAAGGGGAAAGTAAATAAAGGCATGTTTATTGATTCTGATAGGTACCATATTCTTTGATATTTGTTTTTGCATTTATATATTTGCACATTTTAAAGTCATTTGACCCTCATAGCAACCCTTTAAAATGGATAAGGATATTATCTTCTTTTTCAGATACAGAGATAGCTTCTGAGAGGTTATACATCATGGAACGAATAGATATAGGAATAAAACCTACACTCAGTTCTGGCTGACTCAAAGCTCAAACTGTTAATGCTACTCCACTAAAATTAAATATTTATCTCTACTATCCAAACTTTCTGAGACTTAATTGTTGGGGTTTAATGTAGATTTTGGATATTAGTGTCTTATTTAGATCATCTTTTAAAAAACAAGTGTTATTCTTTTAAAGAGACTCAAATATTTGTTTTACCCTATTTAAAAAAGGGTCACAGGTAGTGAAATGGAATAAACTGAAGTTCATCTTGTATATGGGCATAGAAAGTAATGCACTGCTGTTGGAAGTTTCAACAAACCTATTATTTATACCATTAATATAATGGTATAATCATATTATTATAATTTGCACAGATGGAATTTATGGACATACTTATAGCTTCAAAGACTTCACTACTTTCTCAAGAAGGATAATGTTTTCTTTATTCCGAAGTTGATATAGAGCAACAAGAAACGAAACTACCAAGAGATACATCCAGATGCAAATTTTCTCTTTTAGTTTATGAAACTAAGATTTATTTGTTTCTAAGAATAAGTAGTTCATCACAGAAATGACTTACCCAAAGTCAGGAAGATGAATTCAACTCAGAGTGGCATAAAATTGCTAAAGTTTCTCAGAGAGCTAACTTAACAATCAGAATGTCATTAAAATGTCCAATATTTGGGAACATGAAAAAAATTAAGAATGATTTAAGCTAAAAAATTTAAAGGACGCTTGGATTACTTTTCTACCAGTTTTCCAAAGGTAAGACTGATCTTTTCATTGTTGCTATTTTTAAATCTAAATGATTTAACAATAAAATTAAAAAATCATTAGGAATTCCAAATAGATTCATAGATCTAGATTTTTTTTTGTACTGTAGCAGTGATGTTTTAAGGGGAGGAGGCTGATTTCAATGAAAAAGTTGTGTTTTGCGACTTTAATTTAATAGAGGCAGGTATAATGAACTGGGGGAATCTCTTTATATCTGATTACTCTACAGAGAACTTACTATACATCAGACAAGAGGCTATTTGTAAGAAGCTAATTTAGAGTAGAAACAAATAGTTGTGAAAAATGAGGAAATCCTGCTAGGAAAAAAAAGTGTGGCAGGATCACATCAAATAGGAGTGTTAGAGTAATTTACTATTCTAGGAAATCCAGCAGCTGGTTTGTGTAAAGAGTTCCTCTTTTTCATGAACACTGGAATAAGGACAGGAAATGGTTCAAAAGCATGCTGACTTTCCTGTAACAGATTTCTGTAAAAATTTAATAGCAAAAAATGATTTTTAGAAGCTCAAGTTTTTGACATTTCAGAGAATCTTTAGTGAGATGGTGCATATATTTTTAACTTTAGTTACTTAGAAGTTATTGTGGAATGAAGAATTTTGAATAGAATAAAGATAAGAGGAAACACATTTCTGCTTATATCTTTCATAAAAAATATACTGTATTGCACGCAACACTTTGGATTGGCTTTACAGAGTAATGAAGACTTTAGCTAAGTATTAAAAAATAATATAAAGAAACCTAAAGTAAGTAGAACATATATTACATTTTATAAAATTGCACTTAATTGTTCCAGATAAAATAGTAAGCTGTTATGAGTAAGATTTGGAATATCCAAAAAATATAGGAGGTGGAACGAACAAAGGAAACATACTTAAATCACATGATTTAAAAATATATCAAGAAGAAGCCTAGAAAAATATTTTAATGTAGCTAATTACCTACGGGTAGGATTATTTTTTTATCATCTCAAGAGATTTCAATGTAATCTCTTTATAAAGTCCCACAAAGAAAAATATTTTTATTTTCCTTAGTGAAATAAATAATGATTCATCAGAATATCACTAAATTAATTTTTTATTCCATGCAAGATATTACCTAAGTACTTAAAACCATTTTCTTATGATTGTTAATAGAATCATGTGTCCTAACCACTACAAATAACTTTATTTCTCAGGTAACAAAAATGCATTTTTTATTGGAATTTCTGCCTTTGTTGTGTACTGTTTCCTATTGCTACTGCAACAAAGTACCACACACTTAGTGGCTTAAAATGGCAGAAATTTATTCTCACAATTCTGGAGGCCAAAGTTTTTAAGAGGGCTGTATGCTCCATGGAGGTTAAAGGGCAGAATCCATTCCTTGCCTCTCCTGGATTCTGATGGCTGCTAGCATTCCTTGGCTCCAGGCTGTATCATTCAAATCCCTGCTTCCAGCTTCACAAGGCCTTCTTCTCCATGGGGCCATCTCTCCTTAATATGACGACGTTGGGCCCACGTGGCTAATTCTGAATGATTTCCTCATCTCAGGTTCCTTACTTTAAGCACATCTGCAAAGACCCTTTTTCCAAATAAGGTAGTATTTACAGGTTCTAGGGATTAGGATCCTGAAGGAGTACTAATAATTAGGACCGTTATTCATCCTACTTCATGCTGCAACAGGTAGCTAATATTCAAGTAGCTTTAAATCTAATGCAGATTGAAGACTGTATTGGAATGTGGTTGTCAATAAGAGTAAAAACTAATCAAAGCTACCATGGCTGTAATAGTACAGGATAGAAGGTATTTTGGATGACAGTTAATAGCTTTTTACCCCAATTACTTTTTAATTCCAGACACTTCATCGGGTCTCAATTATTGAGGCCTTACTATGATATTCTGTTGTTCTACGTTAATTAAATCTTGTGGGAGTCTATTTTTAAATGTTTTAGTAAAATCAATTTATCAATTTATTTTATTGAGAATTTATTTCTTGACACCTTTTTTAAAAATTGTCCTTGTAATTGAAAGCAGAGTGGAATACTTGCTACGGGACTTTTTAAAATTTCCACAGTTAGGTGAATAACTCTCTCATTTTTTATTTGTTTTCTGGTGATAATTTTTTTCACTTCCAGTTAATTTGTTAACATATTAGAGAAATTAAGAAGGTAACAGCTCCGATCTGGTCTTGTTTTATGCGTTTCTGACATAGAAAATGATATTTGTTAAAACACCACGTGGGCAAAACACTGTTTACATTCCAAGCATCTTTAATTTTGATTTAGCAGAATGTCTGCAAGGCAGACCAAGCTTTAGATGTTAATGTGAATCTGGAGATTATGTCATTGTATCTGTTATTATGTTAACCAGTTTAAGTGAATTACCAATGTCCAGCAAGACATTACTCACTTTGGAAAGCATTCCACAGGCAATTTGTCATAGTAATAGGAGGTAGAAAAGGCATATTATTTCCTTAAGTGGCAGCAATTATACCTGCTAATGGAAAGGAAAACTTTAGTTATTAAAACACATTATATCTTTTGTATCAGAGTTGTTTGACTTTGCTTGGGTGCCTAATTTGAATTCCTTTTGATTTAAGCTCTTCTGTGAATGGTTGTTTCCCCTTCACATATCATTGGGACCCAGGTTAATTATTTGGTTTTTTTTAATCCTAAATTGCTATCAGATCCTATGAGGCGTTAATTCCCTAAGAAATGCTGTTGAGTTTGATGGAGATGGTGGTAGGTGTTCTCCTACAGATATAAGTTTGGAGGGATTTTTGAAGAACATTCCTTGACTCAATCAACTTTTATGGAAAATGTTTGCAATTCGGTATTGAGTTTCAGGCTCTCTGGCACTACCAGGTGAAGGTGATGCCAACAAATCATGGATTTTTCCTGGTTACAAATAAGATTTCTTTCCTTGATCACAAACACATATGATGTGTCTGGGTGCTAATGTATTCCATTGATACATTTATATAGTTTTGCAGACATTTACTCAATTAGTATAGAGTTAAACTAACTGAATTTTGATCTTTATTCCATGGTGACTGAAAGTGCTTATTCTAAAAACCATCATTGTATTTGAATGGTTGAATGGAGTCGTCATAGATTTCATAAGTATCTCAGGAACATAAAGTTAGTAAAATTTCATAATTGCACTTTCCCAACAACAAGCAAAGTACAACTATCCTATTTGAAAATACTTAGGAATTACTGTTAGGAACTTTTAACCTATCTATAACCACATCACAACTGGTAAGCTCTCTATAGGTACTTGCTTTCTCATTTCGAAAACAGCTCAATAAATCCTGTGTGGTGCAGTTAGAATTTTCTTTCTCAACACAACAGATACACTATTTCTCAAAACAACAGATGCATTCTTTCTTAATATAACAATACAGTAGATATATCGATTTTTAAAATTTCCTTTATTTTGACTCTAACCTACTGGTTTCAGATAAAAATCTTTAGAATTTATCTTGGATCAGTCATTTAAACAGTGCCTTAGTACTGCTTATTGTCTAGGGTGAACGTTTGGTTTCAAGCCACTGGTCGCCCCCAAGGTTAGAAATTACGTCTGTGTTTGGAGATGTGTTGTGGCTTCATGATGCCATGGAGCATGTGATGCACGTCACCAACAGGAGGGCCTTCTCGCTGTCTCCTTCGGGCTCCAGGATGCTGTCTTTACCCCTCTGTCCCCACTTGCCTTGTTGGGGTTTAAGAATGAAACCGGCTTTGTGATCGGTGACACAGGAGCTGCTCTGCTTTGGCGTGGTCAGAGCATGGTGGCTTTTCCTGGCTGTGTGGTCTCTTTTGACTCCTGCTAGTGGGTTCCTTCTAGGCCCCTGACGTCTGCACTTAGTCTCATTCAGTTCCTTCAGGTCTGCTCCTTCTGCCTCCTCTGATACCCTGCTCTGGCCAGTCTCATAAGCCACTTCAGAGCCTGTCAATATACCTCAGATCAACTGCAAGATGCCCTTCGCCCAGACATGCTGGACCGCCAGGTTCATTTTCTTTTCTTTCTTTCTTTTTTTTGTTTTGAGTTGGAGTCTCACCGTGTCACCCAGACTGGAGTGCAGTGGCCGCTCCCGGCTGCCGCAGCAGCCTCGACCTGCTGGGCTCTGGCGGTCCTTCCGCCTCAGCCTTCCAAGTAGCTGGAACTTCAGGCGCGCGCTACCACACCTGGCTAATTTTTGATTTATTGTGGCGATGAGGTCCCATCAAGTTGCCCAAGCAGGTCTCGAACCTGCTGGCTCAGACAATCCACTCACCTCGGCCTCCCAAAGCACTGGGATTACAGGCTGAGCCACTGAGCCCAGCTTCAGGTTTATTTTCATGTGGCTGTAACCCCGGCTGGTGTGGGTAGCCTCTCTCCAGAGTCCTGAGTGGGGAAGTGGGCTGAAAACTCAATTTTGTTACTCTTTCTTCTTCAGTGTGCCCTCCCATCTCACAGACAATGTGGATAGAAGGAAATAGATCTCTTACCCTTAGCCTCCTCGCCTTATCTCCTCTGTCCTCCGCCTCTAACCATTTCCCAGGACCCACAAAAGGACAGCTTTTCATAGATCAACTCCTGCTTCTGGATGTGATCCTGAAAATTAACTCCCAAGGAAGATGAGGGGCAAGGTCTGTACTCACTGAGAGAACCCTGGGCCCTGATTCCACCTGCTTAATTAGCTCTTGCTAAAGTAAATGAAAGTAACGCAAATCCTCTCTCTATATATAATGCCTGGCTCTCATTATCTCCTGCTAATCAAGTTTTTTCTGTTTTCTGAAAAATAAAGAGAAAGGTAGTGTTGGTATATACTTAAAGGAGAACAGGTGGAATAAATTGTACTAATATTTGTAATCACATTATCTCCAATACTTAAATATTTTTGTTATGTGTATATACATACATGTATAAATTTAATAGTCCTTCCTCCATATAGCTATAAAACCCTAAGCAAGTTGTTTGACTCTGTTTGCTTTCTCTGAGGTATTGATATAAAAACACATACCTCAAATTATTGTTTTTTAAAATGGCAATTGGGCCTTAGTAGATACAATGACAGATAAAGTTTTCAAGGGTTTTAATTTCAAGATACAGCTTTCCTAATGGTATTTTTGACACTGAGTGTCTCATTTCACAAATCAGACCCCATCAATTCATCATGTAATGACTCAGGTAGGTTCTAAGGAAAACCATCAAAAGGGTTTTTGTATTATTGCAAGCTAAGAAAAATGTAAGTACTGTGATAATGAGAATTATTAGGAAATACATTTATATATTGGCAGTAAGTTAGTTGTATCAATCGATGCACAAATGTGTCTTTGGAAAGTGATCATATCTGCTAGAGTTTTAAAAACCCACTCTTCTTACTACTATGAGCTCTAAGAAATAAGAAAAAATGACTGAGAGATGAAAGAACAAAGCATCAGCCCCACTGGAAATAAAACTGGAGCAGGAAATGGCTGGTTTATGTTGGCGGTGAAGCAAGTTTCCTAATACTTACCCTTGTAATTGGATGGCAAAGCTGAATTAAATCAAGTGTCTCCCTGAAATCACGGTGTCCCTATAAACATCCAGAATGGAGGTATACAGAGGAAGACATCGACACCCTGGACTTTAGATCTCAGAGATTTGAATTTTAAGATGGTTGTCTGTAGACATGTGACTTACCCCACTGTGTGTTATTTCTGGTTTTACTGAATCCTGAAGATTCTGCTAAAGTTGGCTACCTATTCCCTCCCAAGGAAACCAAAAGGATATTTATGCTTAGGAAAAACAACAACAACAACAAAGAAAGGCTGGGGTGATGCTTCTAAAAAGAAAAGTTCAGAAGCTCTTGATCTTTTTAGTGGAGGGATTAGCGTAGACATGGAAAATCTCTCTCTTTTACTTTTTCATGTTTGTTACTCACATCAGCTGGCATAGTGGTTTTGTGAATGGCCAGTTTGTGATAGCCTTCTATCTATATTAATGCTTGCAGATCAGTTTCATTTGCTTGCAGCTGAACATTGATTGTGTTCATTGTTTCAAATAATTGACAGCTAAGGGTGCTTTCAAACAAAAAATGATGAAATAGTACAGGATGTTCCCTTAAATCATATAGTTCACTCAAAAATGTGAGGCAATTTAATATGAAATGAACTCCCAAGAGAAGTAAGTGACTGAGAGGTTACCATGGTGAATGAGATACATCTATTTAGATGACCTAAACCACTAACTTTGAGGTGGAGTAAAAATGTGTCCATTCCCCTCTCATGCAGAACATCACTGGCAAACAAAAAGAAAAAGAAGTAAGCTCAGATTCCATCTTCACTGATACTAGAAGATACAGATAATTCTGGGGAAATTGGAAGAGGAACAGATGCTGGTGGACTAGATACAGGGCTTACATGAAAGTTTGTAGAATGACTCAACCAGCTTCCTTCCCTGCCGAGCACCAGATGACAAAAGATGGCTACAATCACAAGGCTGGGGGATCTTTCTCTGGGTAAGTCAAATCTACCCAGAGAATGACCTAAAGATAATGACAATCATGGGATCACCAGTTAAAAAGGTGACCAGGCCTAAGACCTCCTTACCATGAAGTAAACAGGCTCCACTATGCACCACACCTTCCAATCCCCTTGTGAGGTCCTTCATGTGAATAGGGACAGCCAAGGATCAACAGCAGTGTGAGCACAGCCTCCAATGCATGTGTTCCAGAAAGTTAGTGCAGAGACAATTGCAGGGAATAATTATAAGAAAGAAACAGTGCAAAAACATTTATCCACATTAAATGAAAGGAGTCTCCAGATTCAAAAGGGACACCAACCACCTAGCATTTATGATGAATTAAAATCCACTATAATGTGCATCGCTGTGAAATTGCAGGGTGCCTTGGAGCCCAGGTCTTTTGGTGCAGAACAGTTTTGGAGACACATACGACCTCCCTTAAGTTTGGAGACACATACGACCTCCCTTAAGCCTCTGGGAACCACCAGAAACACCGGCCTGTTCTAGGATGGCTGGGTTGAGACAGAGTTACCACTTTGTCCCAGAGTAACATTCCCTGTGGCCCCTATAGCACTGGGTCTTGTCAATCACTGCTTTCACCGTGTCCTACTCTCACAGCCATCTCTGTGTCCTGCCTGGACAGCATAATCCCAGACCATCTGAGAAGTCTCCCATAGGCCCAGCTCCAAAAGGAACCGGTCTGAGCTCTGCTTCCTTTTCTTTTATAAGTAACTTTTGTGCCAGAATATACTTTTAGATAGATATGTGGGCAATTTTCTTCATTCTTTCCACTAGAATTCCAACCTCTCCAAACCGCTCAGTGCATTTCAGTGGCACTGGCTTCCTTGACTTCTTTTCCCAGTCCCTGTCTCAGCCAGTGTGTCCTATATGCTACTGTGTCATTAGAAAATTATCACATGCCAGATGTTATGCTAAGTAATTTTCATAAAATGTCCAAATAAGCTTTGTAAGCATCTTATGGGAAAGTTACAGTGCTTCCATTTTAACGAGGGGTTGACCGAAAGCTGTATTTGTTTAAGCCATTTTGCCACCAAAAGCCCATGCAAATTGCAACCTAGGACTTGCACATATACAAGGGAATCCAGATGTATGTGCAAGAAGGGAATGTTCTTACCTTTATCATCACATAGTTGAATATCTTGTTTTTCCTTAAGTTTTCAGGGGTGCTTGAGCATTCTGAAGATTTAATCTGACCCCCAGTACTATACTTCTCATCACAAGGCTGTCATCTTTTCCAGCATTCTTTTTTCTCCAACCATTCAGTGCCCATTTTTCCAACTTTGGTTCACCTTTTTCACCTCTCATTCTTGCTTCTACCTTTCCAGGGCTGTACTGATTTTCTATCTAAGCAGTTTTACTGACTGCCTTCTGTGTGAAGAAAATCAGAGATGAAGATGCTGGGTAATGTTATATTAAAGTGTAGTCAAGAAAAAGATTATCTGTAGAAAGTTACTATTATTAATTAAACACTGATATATTCAAAGCCTTGACCCTAGTTCCTTGGCATGTCCTGGGAAATTCTCTTGTCTAAGCTGTATTCTTCCCAAACCTAAAGTCGTTTAATGATTTTATTACATGGGAGTTATTGGAGTAAGAGCAAAATTACATTAAATGTGCATAGTCTATATTAAAAACAAATGATCTAAATGTACATACTCAAATGTACATACTGTCATAGAACAATGCAATCTAGGTTTCCATAGACTATGTTTCCATACCCTTTGGTTCTGCCTGCTGATAGATATTCTGGTCTAGATCTTTAGCTGGTCCCAGGTCCAGGGAAAATCTCTTCACTCAATAGTCACACCTCATACTCAAAGCATTTTTGAGCCCACGGTCATGTTCTGTCTCTCTCTCTCTCTCTCTCTCTCTCTCTCTCTCTCTCTCTCTCTGTGTGTGTGTGTGTGTGTGTGTGAGTGTTGTGTGTGTGAGTGTATGTATGTCCATACTTCTTTTAAATGTCTCATTTATGAACCCATAGTTTTTATATAACTCTTTTTCTTCCTTAGTATTTGTTTGGCTATTTTTCCCATTAGTATTTGTTTCCCTGTGTATTTGTTTGGCTTACTGTGTATTTGAATCCAGAGGGATTCATGATTTCTCCTAAGTTGTGCTAGTCATTTGAATTCTGTGCTAAAGTCAGACTCTATTCTAGAGGTGGGAAAACTATGGAATATCAGAGCCAGAGTAGACCTTGAAGGACCAGGAAGGCATCTAGACCAGCACAGGCAGCTCTAGTCAGTGACAGCCTTGGACAATCATCAGTCAGGCCTGAACAGGATCTGGAGAACCTGTGTGCATTCCCACAGGGTGATACACATTTTTTGTTTTATTTTGTTCAGCACATAAACACCCAACATAAAAAACATGGCTTGAAATTAACCTTCTCAATCATTTTTAAGTATACAGCTTTGTAGTGTTAAGTATATTCATATTGTTGTGCAATCTATATCTAGAACTTTGCTGTTTTGAAAAACTGAAGCTTTGTACCCATTAAACAATAACTCCCCCATTTCTCTACTCTGCCAGTCCCTGGTGGCCCCGATTCTACTTTCTGTTTTTATAAATCTAGGTAGTGGAATCACACAATATATGTCTTGTTGGGACTGACTTATTTCCCTTAGCCTGATGTCCTCAAGGTTCTAATATATGTTGTAGCATATATTAGAATTTCCTTCCTTTATAAGGCTGAATACCGTTCCATTGCATGTAGCTACCACATGTTGTTTATTCATCCACCCATCCTTGTGAGGCTAAAACCAATAATAGCTGAAAACTTTCCTAACTTCTTTACCCCCACCCAATCCTGCTCCAGAGATCAAAGTTAATGGCACTTGTAAATGAAATTATGGTGGTCATAGGATGTACTTGAGAGAATCAATAGATGAACCGTTTGGTTCACGATGAGTGAATATATTAATAAAATTTTACCATTTCTGTGCAGCTACCGTGGACTACAAGTATTTCATTACAACAAAGAGACGAACAGCTCCTCTGTATGTCACACTGAAAGGCACACATCGCGCAAATGTATCAACACGACCCTTCTCGGTAAAGGATAAGCACATAGAAATTTTAACTTTAAAGCTAGGCTACTTGCTTCTCTGCATAGAAATATTTCCAAAGGGAAAAATTAACTGTCATAACCAGCTCAGAATTTTCCAGACCATTTGAAATCTTTAGATTGAAAGTGAAGTATTAGAAAATGTATTTGTTTGTGATTGCTTCTCCAGAAATTGTAAAGGACTAGAATCCATAGGCTTCTAATATTGGATTTCTGGTTAGGTATATTCTGTTCTTGTCTTTTCTTTTCTTTCTCTTCCCTTCTCTCCTTCCTCCCTTCCCTCTTTAGATCTTTATTCACTGATAGGGTTAAGCTATAGCATGTGTCCTTTTCAGCTTTTAAAATGAGAAGTGCTTCATTTGTTCAAATTTATTTTTAAAAATAATGGAAAACAAGTTGTTTGGAGAAGATACATAATTAATACAGTTCTCAAATCTATAACAAGGATGGAGTAAACCTGTAAGGACGGTTTGGTTGGGAATGACACGTGATCCTCTCATGCTTGGGCACCAAATGGCAGTTGTTCCACTACCATGCCTTGTCCGCACTCTGACTTGCAGCTGCAGAATGATTGGTTGTATAAATTCTCCCAACTGTTGACAACAGGCATTTGGGTTTCAGAATAATAATAGCTTCAGAGCACAGTCTGCTTAATAATTTTACATTGGTACCTATTTCACCATAGAATTCTGCATAAACTCCCTCAGATTTGAACATAACAGCCAAAACATTTTTCTGAATCTCGCTTCCTGCCAGATTTATATATTGATTGCCATTTCAAGTATTCCCTAGCCATGCATTACCTTGAAGAAGGCAAGGCCTGCTTGGAGCGTCACTTTCCATGTCATTGACATCCCCTAAAGTGCAGACCACAAGCATTCTGGTCCCTCCTGAGAATCACTACACTTCTAGCAAAATCCTGTTCATAAAGGAAATGACAGACTTAATAATGTGAAGACATTAATATCTGAGAGGGCGATTATGTCATTCTTTGCAAGAGTGTGTGCAGTTTTGCAGTGGTTAGTGCTGTCAGCCTAAGGAATGCAACACTAATGGTTTGATTTTAAATGACTACAATGGACAAAGGAAATGAGATTTCTTAATAAGGTGTAGGTTTATGAGAGCCCCAGATTCATATCACATAGATGATTGTCTCTAAGAAGACCAGTTAAGCTAATGCTATGTTCTGTAGTTTACATCTCCAACTGTGTGTGCAATTTTATAAAATAAATTCAAAAATCTGTGTTTTATGGCATTGTAATTTAACTGCCCAAGAAATTTTTGTGTTGCATCTTAATATGTTATATATTACATTTCATATTTTTACATTCACCAGTGCTGTTTACTGAGGTTTATGCTATGTATGTTTCAGTGATACCACTTTGTTCAGAAAAATTATGGTACCTTATGGATCTTATTTAACTCTCAATTTCTGAACTTTTTCCAAAAATCAAATAAAGGTCAAAATTTACTATCATTGTCGTCACTCAAAAGCTTATCATGCAGAATCTGAAAGAAGTTTCGAAAGAGGCACTTTATTGTGTTTTAATCAAATGACAGTCTTTGACATTAGTGCATAACCTCTTATGTGACTGATTTGAAGATGACCTGATTTGCCAAAATATATAGATCATGATGTATTTGATTTTAAAAATTAATCTTCTTACCCTGAATTATGCCCTTCATTAATTATGATCTTTTCAGCATTTCCCAAGTTTAAATGAATATTAAAAGCAAATGAATAGCACTTTACACCAAAGATCACCAGGACTCTACCCAGATCCTGACCCAGAATCTTCCAGTCTCCCACTCAGAATGCCTAATTGAAATTAGCTCCCCAATGATTCTTTTTGCAGCCAGCTCAGTTCCTATTGATACACTGTTGAGAACCATTAACCTACACCATTGCTCAAGTTCAGAAACTTGTAGCAACCCCAGACTACCTCATCCTCTTTCTATTAAGTAGCTTGATCCTATTAACTTTACATTTTAAATAGCTCGCTGCTCCATAACTACTTATAAGTGAGATAACTACTCACCACTTATCTCAAGTAAAGGAGTTAGACTGTCCTGGCGTAATTTTAGCACTTTTAAAAATATTTGTTGAATGAATGATGAAGTGAATGAATGAAAAATATTATAACAGACCTTGTTAAATACCTTGTTTACTCTTGGTTTTATTATATTCCATATTTCCCTTAGTTACCAATCTACCAACTCTACCAAAGAAAATGGAACAATGTTAGGTTGCCATATGTCAGATTTATTAAACCCATGCTGGTTCTTAGGGATGCTTAGCCTTTCTTCATGAAGTCTACTGCTATGTTAATTCATTATTGAATAATTCCTGGAATATGAAATATATTGATTGTAATATTTGTAAATGACATTGCTTTTAGAAAACTGAAATTGCATATGCCATTTTTTAGAATTATAGGAACTCTTGTTCTACATTTTCTTTCAAAGATTGCCAGTCTTAGGTAAGGATTTTCACTTGTGGATTCTTTCCATACCTATAAAGGCAATTGATCTGAGGTCAGGATATTGGAACTCAGAGCAGTCCTTAAATAATCCCAGCATTCACATAATTAGGGCTTGGGGTCCACCCTAGCAATTTTCACATGTGGGCTTTCTTCTCAGAGAAATTTTCTTGCCTTTAATAACTGTTGTGCACTTCAACTTATATTTTATTTTAGACTTTTAAAAATGTCATCTATCCTTAATAATAGATAACCCTTACATATGTGGGAGGTATTGCTCTGAGTATTTTATACTTACATACTTATAATTAATTAATCTCCACATGTACACTATAAGGTAGATAGTTCTCAAAAGCACTCTGAAATAGGTATTATTATCACTATTTTACAGAAGAGGAAACCAATGCATAGATAATTCAAGTAATTTTCCCTAGGTTCTGCCACTCAAAGATGTCTGAACTGAGATTTGAGCTCAAGTTGTTTGGATCCAATGTTCTTAACCACTATTTCAGGCTGCCTTTTTACTTAGCTGTCTTCATCTGTGTGCCATTGGTTCAGATATTCTGTCCATGCTATTTGAATTAGTTGATGAATACCTTACACATCTACACTAATTTTGTTACTTACCTTCCCCTTCTATCACTAAGATACTTTGTGAAAATAAAGATGATATTATTCCCCCACCTTTGTGTTTCCAAGCTTCTTAGAACAAATCAACACTATGAAAAACACTGCACACGCACACATACACACATTATAAATGGAAAAGCAAAAGTGACCAAACACATTCAACTGAGTATTATTATCAGTTTCCTCATTTTATTTTCTTTTAATCAAATTGTGAGTATGCTATTACCTAACAAAGAAGGAAACTAAAATTCTTTTCTGCTGTTCACACTTTTCTACTATTTATATAATCTTCTATTTTGGCAAAGAGTTTAGCAGCTGTTTATGCTTTACTGGAAAGCCACTGTTATTCTCACTCAACAAAAGAAAAAACTGTCAAGTGATTGATTTGTGGTCCTCTAGGATTTATCAAAACTGATCGTACAACTGAGCACCATTCTGACCTGACCTCCAGACCTGGTCTCAGAATATCTACCAGCACTTGTTCCCATTGGTATGTGATTTTAGATGTGCCTCTCATGCTACTTTGCCCAATTTATACAAACAAAATTGTGTGTGTGTGTCCAGTTGTGTATGTATATATCCACAATGTGCACATATATAATATGTATGTATATATATATAATTCATTATACATGGGTTGTTAAGATGTTATGAAGCCTTATGTGATTTTAACGTACAGAGATTTTTCAGCAATAGTGCTCCCTAGGATGGTTCTTCAGATCAGTACACCCTTCCATCTTTGGTAGAGCATTCCTTACCTCCTAGATGTTTCATTACTCAGATGTGTGCTGTTTGGGTCCTACTCAGAACATTTGGAAGTGACTCAGGGAGATGGCCCTTTATACAAACCTTGGGAGACTCCAAAGTTGCATTTTGTCACTTTTTAAAAAACCCTCTCATATTAGTCCTTGGTGTCCATTTTAATTTTTTCTGGGTATAAAAGGTAGAGCCCGAGCCACATAGTACCATTGTGGACCCTATATTCTTATATGTATGGCTTTGGTTCTTATCATATAAAGGAGGAGAAGGAAGTGACATATGTTGAGGACTAATTATAGAAAAGTTCTTTTAGAATTAAAACATCCTCCTGACATAGATACGGTTATCCATTTTCAAATGGAGCAATTGAAGTTTAGATCTGGTTTCAGGTCCCACAACTATTAAATAACAAAGTTAGGATTCAAATACAGGCCTACCTACCATCATTGCTTTTTCTCCTTAGAGTGATTACTGCTGAGACTTGCCTGCGTGTGTGTGTGCGTGTGTGTATGTGTGCGTGTATATAAAATGCTTACAAGGTTTTTATTAGCAAACATTTATTACTGAGGACCCACAAAGCCAAGCTCCCTCGGTTGGTAAACTTTTGGGTACCAACGTGATTCAAACCAAATTACCTACTGAATACCATTTACCATGGTTAACTCTGTTTAGAGGGGTTTATAGGTAGTCATCACTATGCTAATGCCTTAATTAAATTTTCTTATTTAATGCTCACAGTCATCCTAAAAGTAGGTAATGTTCTGTTTTAGAGGTGATGGAAATGAAGCTTAGAATGTTAAGTTACACTTAGCAAGTAAGCAGGAAGGCCAAGGCTTGAACCCTGGTTGCCGATTCCAAAGCCACTTTGCCATTCTGAATAGAAATTAGGAGAAAAACTTTCTTCCTTTCAACTATAGTACAGAGCAGAATAAAACAAATTTTGCCCATGATTTGTGATAATCTTTCTGTTAGCTTTTTTTGTTGTTGTTGTTGTTTTTGTTTGTTTTTTGAGTTGGAGTCTCACTCTGTCGCCCAGACTGGAGTGCAGTGGCTGCTCCCGGCCACGGCAGCCTCAACCTGCTGGGCTCCGGCAATCCTTCTGCCTCAGCCTTCCAAGTAGCTGGAACTACAGGCGTGCGCTACCATGCCCGGCTGATTTTTTGATTTATTGTAGAGATGAGGTCTCGCTTGCCCAGGCAGGTCTCGAACTCGCGGGCTCAGGCAATCCACTCACCTCAGCCTCCCAAAGGCG
>CAUYQG010088944.1:0-10565 GCA_963574415.1 Tarsius wallacei | reverse complement strand
CTACAGGCGCATGCTACCACGCCCGGCTAATTTTTTGATTTATTGTAGAGATGAGGTCTCGCCAAGTTGCCCAGGCAGGTCTCAAACCCGCAGGCTCAGGCAATCCACTCACCTCAGCCTCCCAAAGCGCGGGATTACAGGCTGAGCCACCGAGCCTGGCTAATAATAATCTTTTTAAAGACGATGGCAAAACATGGAAAATATTTGGGAGAATATTTAAGTGAATCTGAGGAATACAATTGTAACAATGTTGATTACTGAAAAGAAAACAGTGAGGTCAGTGCAGACTTCAAATCCTCTCCCCTATTTACAACCTAGGTGACCAAGGATTAAGCACCGATCTCACTACCTTTAGCTTCCTCATGTTCAAACTAATAACCTCAAAGCATTTCTATGAGGATGGACAGAGGCAACCTACCTCTCCTGCCTCTTCTGCAGCTTGGTACAAAGTAAGCAGGCCAAGGGTTACTCGATCCAAAACACATAAAAACCCCTACACATGAGGAAGGTAAGCCACAGGGAGAGTTCTTTATTCAGAAAACTCTATTTTCTATATTGTACCTTCCATTTGTAAAAGACCTTAAAGACAAGTAAAAAAAATAAATAAAAAGTCATATGACACATAAGTAACGATTATCACAAGCATAATAAGCAAATCTGCTTTAATATACCTGAGCAAATGTTCTTCATTTGTTATCACAATGTCAACAAAATGTGAAGACCTTTCACAATTTTATGAATTGTGGTGCTCTAGGGAAATACAATTTCTCCCCCATGCCCCACCTGCTCTTTAACAGTATATGACCTGTTTTAGAACAAAGCTGCCAAAGGTGAGGCAATGGCATTCCTAAACCAGGGCTCCAGAATCCTCCTTCCATCACAAGCAGAAGCATCAGTGGGTGGGTACACAAGCGAGTCGCCCACTGCTTAGACCATGTACTAGCAACTCTCCTCTGCCCTTATCTCCTTGCCTATTGCAAACTTTCAGATTATTTTAACCAAATTAGCTGCAGGCATAGATCCTATCTTAAACAAAACAAAAGATGACATAATCTGCCCCTGTCTACGTTTCTCAGAGGTGGGGAAGGAAGGTTAACTTTTGCAGATGTTCCTATCTGAGAGTGAGTGACTCAGAACTGACTTATTCACAGCTGCAGGATGAAGTGAAATTAAAGTGGGCTTCAGAGGCAGGCAGAGGTCAGCTCTGATGGTGACCCTCTGAAGGTCACTTAATCTCTCTGAGTTTTGGTTTACTCATGTGTAAAGTGCACATTATCTTGTTGCAAGAATTAAATGAGCACCAATGTAAAGCCTCTTGTATGATCCTCAGAAAACCCAGAACACAGGAGCCTATCCTAGATGGTGAGTCCCCTCATCACTGACTCTGCCCCCACCCATGCACATCCTCCTTAGTGGTGTGTGACCAGGCTCATTTGAGGATACATTTGCGGGTGCAGAAGTCACAACTTCTTAATTAAAACATCATCATGTCCAAGTTAAACAGCAAGCAGGCAGGTCAGCTCCAGCCAATCAGTCAGCTTCAAACCCACATAATAGCGGCCTTGGAATCTGCGCAGGGTGCAGAGCCTGCTCTGTGGTTCCTCTGAAGACCACAATCCATAATCTTGGCACATTCAGTTGGCGACAACATAATTTAGTATAATGGAACACACAGTTTAAAATATCAAAATGTTCACAGACTACAGTTTGGGCATCAATTTATAATAATAAAGTGTCATTTAATTCAATAGGAAGCTTCAAAATACTAGCCACAGTTGATTCTATACGTTAAAGACCACCCTGCAGGTTCAGGCAGAGGCCTCATCACTATCCTCCCTGGGAGCTCTGGGCTTGGGCTCAGAGGCCTGTGTGGGGTCCTGGCTGGTGGCCTCAGGCAAAACCACTGACTCCTCCAGTCTCCCTCTCCTTCTCCTCTGAAAGATAACACAATTGTTCTAAAAACAAAATGGAAAACTTCTTGGTAAGCAACAATTGGCCATACAATCAAGTTGTTGTTTTTTTTTTTTCTTTTTTTTCCCTGAGATTCTCACTCTGTCACCCAGGTTAGAGTGCAGTGGCAATCACAGCTCACCGCAGCCTTGACTGCCTGGGCTCAAGCAATCCTTCCACCTTAGCCTCCTGAGTAGCTGGGACTACAGACACGTGTCACCAATTTTTTGATGTATTGTAGAGACAAAGTCTCACCATGTTGCCCAGACTGGTCTCAAACTCCTGGGCTTAGTCAATCCTCTTGCCTCAGCCTCCCAAAGTTCTGGGAGTACAGATGTGAGCCACCGCACCCAGCCCCAAGTTGTTTTCACATATACATGTTTTAATTATAAAGTCAAAGTATTATTTAAATATTAATTCTAAGAGTCAAAGGGATCCCACTTGGTCACCCAGTCTGAAGTACTGCAGCCTTCTGGTCTTAGGCAATACTCCTGCCCCAATCTCCCCATTCCCCCCTCACCCAACCCCTTCTCTCTCGCCAAGTAGCTGGGACTACAGGTGTGCACCACCACACCCAGCTAATTTTAGGGGTCTCAAACTCCTGGGCTCAAGCAATCCTCCTGCCTTGGCCTCCCAAAGTGCTGGAATTACAGGCATAAACCACTCTTCCTGGCCTACACATTATTTTCACACGACTTCACACGTGATCAGTGTTCACACAGCTCTATCATTTGCTTTGTAAGTCCTTCTACTTCTCATCACATATGGATGAGCTATCATCACTGTCACACATGCTCCCTTTCAACCCTGAGTCACTAGATGTAGTCATAGCAATATCCCTTCAACTCAGGGTCAGGCTTTCTAAAAACCATCATGTTAAATTCAGATACAGAATTATCTACCCAGAAGGGTGCATAGCAGGGCTATCCTGAAAATCCAAAGAGGATAAGAGCATCCTCAAGCCCTCGTCCCAACAAAAAGGGACCAGAAACCAACAGAAGCTCAGAGGCGGTAAGAAGAGAGAAGACAAACCTTGTAAGTGCCAGGATACAAGGGTATCTGTGCAGGGCCTGAGGCCTCACCCACAGCATTGACCCGTGACCATATATCCCTGTGACCATGAGTCACCAAGAAAAGGTCTAAACACATTAAATATACTACTTTGGCTGGAGGAAAAAAATAACACATTTTGGGAGTATTTTCAGTAGAAATGGATAAAATAAAATCAATTTGGGTACGTTAAAGGTATAGTTTACTTAATTAGCAAATTCACTTACATGTACATTGCACTTCGAGCAATACCAACATTACTGAGTAAGCAACACGGACCAGGCACAAGTACTAAGTCCTTAAGGTCCATTACCTCATGCTGCCCTACCATAATCCTACCAAGATGGGCTGTCAGTGTCCTGGTGCAAGGGACTGAGTGTGTCTCCCTCAAAATTCATATATTGAAGGTCGGGCGTGGTGGCTCATGCCCATAATCCCAGCACTTTGGAAGACAGAGGCAAGAGAATTGCCTGAGCTCAGGAATTCAAGACCAGCCTGAGCAACACGGCAAGATCTCGTCTCTACAATAAATAAATAAATAGCTGGGTATGGTGGCGCATGCCTGTGGCTCCAGCTACTTAGAAATCTGAGGCAGAAAGATCGCCTGAGCCCAGCAGGTCAAGGCTGCGGTGGCCGTGAGCGTGCCACTGCACTCCAGTCTGGGTGACAGAATAAGACTCCAACTCCAAAAAAAAAAAAAAAAATTCATATATTGAAATTCTACCCCTCAATTTGATGGTATTAGGAGGTGAGACTTTTGGGAGCTAATTAGGTCATAAGGGTGGAGCCCTTACAAATTCAACTAGTGCCCTAATAAAGGACACCTCAGAGAGCTCTCCTGCCTTCTTTATACCAAGTAAAGCTACAAGGAGAAGTCAGTAGTCTACAACCTAAAAAAGTGACCTCATCAGAACCCAACTATGCTGGAACTCTGCTCTCAGACTTCAGCCTCCAGAACCGTAAGAAATAAACTTCTGATTGCTGGGTGTGTGGCTCATATCTGTAATCCCAACATTTTGGAAGGCCAAAGGAGGAAGACTGTTTGAGCCCAGGAGCTTGAAACCAGCCTGGTCATGGGCAACACAATGAGACCATGTCTCTAAATAAATAAATAATAAATTTTCCCCCCAGTCTATGGTCCTTTGTTATAGCAGCCTAAGCTAAGACTCCAGTTTTGGAGACTTGAAGCATTTGGCCAAGGCCACACAGTCGCCTAATGGTGGAGTTGGAACCCAAACCCAGGGCTGTCTGACTACAAAACCATGTGTCTAACCCCCAATACCTTACTGCAAAATTACCTTTCTTCTGCAGGAACTGACAGTGAAACTTACATACCAGCCTCATAGATCTGGAAGCATAAACCATATGGAAAAAGAAGTAGAACCCAGCCAGCTGCTGAATTACCAGCTAAAATGGAAATGCAGAATGCAGGCTAAATGCAGTCAAGACTGAGGCCATTCCCACTCCAGAAACCCCTCTCATTAGAACTGGAACAAAGATGGCAATCCTTAAGCCTCTGGAGCCCTAGGTGACCTTTGCGAAAGTGAGTTACCTAAATCACTCCTCCCCCATCTGTATCCCTGGCTTCTCAACTGATATCTTACATTGCCAAAGATCTTCATACTGCTATGTTTATACCTGGAAATGGCTCCCACTGAACTCCATCCTCTAGGAGAAGGTTCAAACCCCCTAGCTTAGAGCACAAGGCAGGTCACAACCTGAAGTCAACACCCATAGCAGCCCCTCTTACATCATGCCACTCTTACCTCTTCAGGACTCTGAAGCTCTGTCCAGAATGCTCCTTCCCATCAGCCCCACCAAGAGAGCACCTGTGGCTCTGGCAACCCCTCCAAAGTCACCTCCCTGAAGGTCAGTTCTCTACAGAGTTCAAACAGCAGTCAACCCATCTTCCTCTGTCCCCCTCTACTTTGCAAACATTCCTCTCTGGTCCTGTCCCAATGAAATGGGATTGCTTCTCACTGCCTGCACTGAGCTGCCTCTATAGAGCAAGTGAGCACCTTAATCTTGGGACCCCAGAGCTACGAACAGAGCCAACGGCACCACACACACAGTGGCTAGCACAGCACCCTCCAACTCACCTTGCCCACTGCCCTTCACCCATGGATACTCCCTTCACATGAGCAGCTGGGATATCCTCCAAACACTCTCAGCCCAGGGAAGGACACAAAAAGAAAAAACAGATATTTCCACATAACAGCTTAATGGAATCCTCAGTTCACTGCTGACAATTTTGCTACTCTGTCGACATTTATATCACACGTAACATAACAGAACAGATAGATTTCTTTTTTTTTTTAAGAAAGTAGAAAGACATAAAGTTTATTATTCACCTTTCACAGATTGGAAAGGAGGACGTCACTCAGAGGCAAGTGTGGCCAGAACAAGTAGATTTCTACACGCACACACACACACCACATTTGAGTTACATTTACTGTGTGTAGTACTAGCAATTTGCATATCTGAGTATTCAAAACATTTTAATATGACTATTTTCATCAGAATTAGCATCTGCAAGGCTTCAAAGTTCTTTTACATACATGAGCTCTTAAATAACTGAGACCCTGTACTATGTTAACAACTGAAAGAATCATTCACAAAATGTTAGGAACCTGGCCAGAAGGCCACAAGAAGCCACTGTTGGACAGTCTTGGTCACTGGCACAATCCACACCCAACTTTCAAACCCATCCAGAGGCTCTGGGCCCAGGAAGGGGCCCCCCAGGCTGCAAGGAGCATCTCATCCGTGAGGACATATTTGGATGGGACAAGTCAGACACTTGGAATTTTCACTTAATATTTATTTCACAACTTTCTCAAGTGCTAAGCAACTAAGAAGTAATCATTTCAATTTACTCTTAAATCGATAAACATTAAATAAGTCTGCTCAAACACCCAAGTACTACAAATTTGTCCCTATGAAAAATGTGAGCAAGAAAAAATAACAAAAACAAATAAGTAACCTTTTCAGTCAGACAGAAAGGTGTTTAATAATCCAAATTTAGACAGAAAAAACAGTCCTTGCAGCAGATGAACAAATAGTTTCCTCTGCAAGTGACATATACTGGGATATTTAAACCGCCAAACATAACTTGTAATGACAATCACCAAGGAAGAAAAACCTAATGGAAAAGCCCCAAGCTGGCAGCCAGAGCCCCAGTTCTGGTCCCGGGACAGCCCTCTGGCTGTGTGATCCTATCAACATGGTGCCCAAGCCTGGTAATCCTTTCTTCTTCACAAAAAGGAACACCTATTGCCTCCCATACCACTCAGAAATGTTTTGAGGACAAAAGAATGAAAGCTTAAAGTGCTTTGGCATGTGTCCTCTATAAATACAAGTCACCATTATTATTAGCTCAAAGATGGCCAGGCAAATAGGATTACAGAATATCAGAGGTGACAGAGAGCTTAAAGATGGAATGATCCAGTTCTTAATCTGAGTCCAGGCCCGTGAAGCTGTCCACATGTGTGCTTTCTGGGAAGGGGTCACAGTTGTTATTAGATTCTCAAAAGGTTGAAAACATCTAAGCACTCATTTTACAAATATGAAGACTAGACCCTAAGATGTGTGTTGACTGTCCAGGCCTTAGGATTAGTCAGGGAAAGGCAGAACAAGAGCCCAAGACTCCTGGTCTCCACCCATGTTCCTCCCATTCAACCATCCCATATAAAAAAAAAAATCACATAAATTTTACACAGTCACAGGATATGTCATATGGGCCACTGCACATGCAGTTTGTAAAGTTATAGCAAACTTTCTTTTCTATTCTTTTTCTTTTCTTTTTTTTTTTTTTTTTTTTGAGTCAGGGTCTCTGTTTGCCCAGGCTGGAATGTAGTGGCACAATCACCACACAAACTCACTACAGCCTCAACCTCCTTGGCTCAGGCAATCCTTCCACCTTTGCCTCCTGAATAAGCTGGGACTACAGGCATGTACCACCATGCCTGGGTGTTTTTTGGATTTTTTGTAGACCAAGTCTTGCTATACTGCCTAGGCTAATCACAAACTCTTGGATTTAAGCAATCCTCCCACCTCAGCCTCCCAAAGTGCTGGGATTACAGACATGAGTCAATGCACCGCCTTTTCTATCCTTATCTACCCTTTTTAAGACTTCTTGCTAAAGTCTTTGATGATTGAGACACCATTTAATTTTTTTTTTTTTTTTTTGAGTTGGAGTCTCACTCCATCGCCCAGGCTGGAGTGCGGTGGCACATTTACAGCCACCCCAGTATCAACCTGCTGGGCTCTGGCAAGCCTTCTGCCTCAGCCTTCCAAGTAGCCAGAACTACAGGTGCGTGCTACCATGACTGGCTAATTTTTTATTTACTATAGAGACGAGGGTCTTGCCAAGTTGCCCAGGCTAGTCTTGAACCCACGGGCTCAGACAAACCATTCACCTCAGTCTCCCAAAGTCCTGGGATTACAGGCTGAGCCACTGAGCCTGGCCAATTTATTATATTCTCATTTCTGTCTAGTTCACTGCCTGGAGTCAAGAAACATGCAAATGATTTTTTAAGATTGAAAACAAAAAAGAGCCGGGCGCAGTGGCTCACACCTGTAATCCCAGCACTTTAGGAGACTGAGGAGAGAGGATTGCCTGAGCCCATGAGTTGGAGACCAGCCTGGGCAACATGGCGAGACTTGTCTCTACACTAAATTTAAAAAAAAAAAAAAAAAATTGGCCAGGCTCAGTGGCTCAGCCTGTAATCCCAAAACTCTGGGAGGCTGAGGTGAGTGGATTGCCTGAGCCTGCAGGTTCAAGACCCACCCGGGCAACTTGGCAAGACCTCATCTCTACAATACATCAAAAATTAGCCGGGTGTGGTAGCTTACACCTGTAGTTCCGGCTACTTGGAAGGCTGAGGCGGAAGAATCGCCGGAGCCCAGTAGGTCGAGGCTGTGGTGGCTGTAGAGTGTGCCACTGCCCTCTAGCCTGGGTAACAGAGTGAGACTCTGACTCAAAAAAAAAAAAAGGAAAGAAAAGAAAAAAGACCTTATTCTAAGAAACAAGAAAAATAGACTACTTGATGCTTTGTTCTCTTAAGCAATCAGATGAACATGCAATCATGGAAATAAACATGTTAATAGGTATTTAAGAAAATAAGTGAGTTTTTTTGGTTTTATGTGTTTTTACTCAAAATATTAAAACTTGTGCTCTCAAGTGGCCACTGTCCCTCAAGTAGTTGCCATTAGAAGTACACAGATGCCAAAAAATGTTGCATTGTTCAGGATATTTTGGGAATTCTTTGAAGACTTTCCCATCAGCAGACAGAGCATAGTTATCTGAATACTAAATATTTGAAGAAATTCCTACACAGCTATCCTAAGGACCACCATTGGGACCTATCAGGAGTCAAGTTCCAGACATGGCTAGACAATGCTTTCAGGTATATGAAGGATCACTGCAGTGACCCTAAAGAAAGGACTCTACCTGTGGAATACAAACTAACTTAGTAACTAAGGCATTGCCACGCTGCCCTCAGGCATGCAGCTACAATCTAATTGGAAAAAAACTGAGTCGGCACTATCGCTCACATGAATGTGGTCATCACCCACATAATCTATGGGGTGGCCTCCACGAAGTCGCCATTAGAATCTGATGGCAGATAAGGCAGGCTCAAGTCAGCTGGGAGATTCAGGTGAAGGTGACCAGAGAGCACCTGGTAAATAAATGCTACTGCAATTTCTAAACACAAGGAGATGTTACAATTATTAAGGAAATCTTGTAATCTTTTTGATGTTCCATATCATCGTGGAATCACCAACTGATGACCCCTTCAGAGGCAGGAAACCTGAGCACCATGCCATTAGTCAACAGGCGCTTTCAAGGAATAGAGAAGACTAAGGCTAAGAACAAATGTCCCTCTGCTCCCACCAGCAATGCCTGTCCATCAGAGATGTGGACTGGGTACCCCTGACCGGGAAAAAGCCAATCTTATGTCCTGGCAGCATACTGTACTGGAAACCCAGATATTGTTTTTTACATATGCATACTTTTAGATTATTTAAATATTACTACCTCATATACGTTTGAGACTAAAAGTAATAAAGTTCCAGTTCCCAAAACAGCATGAGCTAAGGATACCATTCCCATTCAAATGAGATGTTATTCTTCTCCAAAAA
Organism: Tarsius wallacei; assembly: GCA_963574415.1. Lineage (NCBI taxonomy): Eukaryota > Metazoa > Chordata > Mammalia > Primates > Tarsiidae > Tarsius > Tarsius wallacei. Next base: position 1,424 of record CAUYQG010088944.1, on the reverse strand, counting down.
AGTGAATAAAGAGTGCAATCCTAATCACTCATCTACTCCTCTGTGTTATGTTACTTTCCCAAGTAATAAATATCATCAGTCTAATGGCCAGTTTCTTTAAAACTTCAAGACTATTGTCAAAAGAAAAACACACCACAGAAAAGTTTTTGATGTAGTGGCCTCATATCTTAACTAGCATAACCTCACCAAGGAGACTGCCAAACTCTTGAATTAAATTTAAATGCACACAGATCAAAGTTTTCCCAGTGAATCAAGAGAAATCCAAGTTGCGCTGGCACACATTCAACGCTCCTATGAGGAGGTTGCATGTAGGCATGCTTTCGAATCAAGTGGAATAAGAAAGTTCTGGGCAAGAACAGGAGGGCTAGAAATTCAACACTGCCCACCTGGTTCATCCCCGTGCCCTGGGCTCCAACCTGACAATCCTAAGAGGGTTAAAACAGAACTTCAGCTCACTGAAATAACTGCAGAGGGAGGCACCAAAGAGGAGAGAGGAAGGTATGAGCTAACCATCTGCAGCTCAGGTTTAAATTCTTTGAGCCGGTCTCTAGATTTTCATCAGGACAGCCAGGGAGTGTTTGGTAAACAGCATAATGAGTAGCCGTGGAGACTCTGAGCAGCCTACCCGCTTTAACCACAAAAACAAGGGACAGTTGGAGTAGAGAAGAGAAGATAAGACCCAGGAATGGTGGACACACCCCACCCAAAGGTCACCTTCCCTCAGTCATCCAGCTGGACAGTGGCATCCCCAGGGCGTGTCTACCTCAAAATGTGAGGGCCCCCAGGAAACAGCACAGCCTTTGTCCCAACCAACTCCTTCTGAAAAGAAAATCAATCTCTGATGGAGCCGAAACCCAGTGAATCAATGAAATTCAGCATCGTGAACCTCTCAAAATGACTGGCTAGGCTTGGAAGTCCTAAAGAAGGAAGGAGGGAGGTCACATTTCAGATTCAATGAGTCTGGGGAAACTGAGAGGGTCAAAAGGGCAAAGGCCCGCAGCCTCTCGTGCCTGGCCCCCAGCCCTAGGACCTGCTCGAGGAAGGGCTTTGCTCTCTCCACCCCCCCCCCCCCACACACACGTCCAGGACAGGGAGGGTGGGAAGGAAGGAAATGGAGGGCGCTCATCAAAGCGCCCCAAATAAGCGCATCCGCATGTGGCCCGCCAGCTCAGGCGTCGCCCTCCACGCCACCCCTGGACCAAGCCCTGCCCTCTAACTGGCGCGTCGCAGCCACTCCCCTCCCCAGCACTGCTCCTCTGCACCCCTCGGCTTCCCAGCTTTCTGCTCCTCCCTCGTCCCTCCTAAAGTTGCCAGCCCCCATCAGCAGCCTCCGACCCCCCGACGGCCCCCGCTCCCGTACTTCTCTCCAGCAGGCCCCCACCCAAAGGTCACCTTCCCTCAGTCATCCAGCTGGACAGTGGCAT
>CAUYQG010088938.1:0-50457 GCA_963574415.1 Tarsius wallacei | reverse complement strand
AAAAAAAAAAAAAAAAAAAAAAGGCTAAAATGGAAACATTGATGATGTGTTTACTACCACAATTTTTTTAAATGTTTAAAAATATCAATGTTAAAAGAAATGCCTAAAGATACTTAAACTATTGTCTGGCAAATAGCACATATCAAAAAACAAAACAGAATAAACTACTCCAAAGTAAAATAGACTTTCTAAGACATAGAAAAACTGAAAGAATCTATCTCCAGAAAATGTGCACTACAAGAAATGCTAAAGGAAGTCAGTACATCAGGCAGAAGGAAGATGACACCAGATAGAATTCTGAATCTAAATAAAGAGTGCCAAAATGGCAACCACATAGTTAGACAAAATATTTTTTAAATTATTATTTAAACCATTTAAAAGATAACTATTAAGGCAAAATATAATAAAGTATTAATGACATAACATATGTAGAAGTTATATATATATGTGTGTGTGTGTGTGTGTGTGAGTGTATGTGTATATATACATATTATATATATATGCAGTAATGCCATTATAACTCACTGTAACCTCAAGCAATCAATTTATCTCAGCCACTTGAGTAACTAAGACTACAAGTATGCACCACAATGTCCAACTAATTTTTTGTTTTTAGAAATGGAGGTCTCACCATGTTTCCCAGTCTGGTCTCAAACTCTTGGCCTCAAGCAATCCTTCACCTTGGCCCCTCAAAGCATTGAGACCACAATCAAGGAAATATTTATGACAGCAGTAGCATAACGTTTAGGAGGAAGAAATGGAGAAATAATGTTGTGAGGTTCTCAAATGATAATGAAGTAGCATTATATCACGTGAAAGTATACAATAATTTACAGATGTATACTATAAACCTAAAGCTGCCGTCAAATAACAAAAAAAAGTATTATAGCTAATAAGCCAATGAAAAATATATATGAATCATAAAAATTATTAATAAAGGAGGCTAAAATAAAAAAAGCAGGCCAGGGTTCAGTGGTTCATACCTGTAATCCCAGCACTTTGGGATGCCAAGATGAGAGGATTGCTTAAACCCAGGACTTTGAGACCGGCCTGGACAACATAGCAAAACCTCATCTCCACAAAAATAAAAAAATCAGCCTGGCGTTTTTTGTGGCTACTCAGGATGTCGAGGTGGAAGGATCTCCTGAGTCCAGGAGGTCAAGGCTGCCAAGAGCTTTAGCCTGGGCGACAGTATGAGATGCTGTCTCAAACAAATAAATATATAGAAATTAAAAAAAGCAATATGATCAATAATCACCCTATAAAAAGGCAGAGGTTGTCAAATTATACAAAAAACCATGATACAACTATATATGGTCTACACAAAAGTTACTTTAAATATAAACTAGATAGATTATAAATAAAGAGACATTAAGATATGGCATGCTAACGGTAATCAAATAAAACTAGAGTGACTACATTAAGCTCAAACAAGTAGATTTTAGAGTAAAGGATATTACCAGAGATAAAGAAGAGCTTTCATAATAACAAAAGGATCAATTCTTTGAGAGCACAAAACAGTCCTCTGTGCTAATGCATCTAATAGCAGAGCTCAAAATATATGAAGTGAGTAGTCATAAAATTGGGAGGGAAGTAGATAATATAAACAATACTATCAATCAATGTGATCTAATTGACGCTTTTAGAATAATCTACCCCTCAACACGTGACTATGCTTTTCAAATGCATATGGAACATTTCCCAAGATTAAGTCATACAAAGTAAATTCTCTTTCACATGGAACTAAATTAGAAATCAGTAGCAGAAAAATATCTGGAAAACTTCCAAATATTTAAAAACAAAAGTTCATACCTCAAAATAAATCATATAAAAATCAGAAAATATTTTGAACTGAATGAAAATGAAAACACAACATATCAAAATATGACAATGAAGCTAAAAAGAATTTCATAGTACTAAAAATCTATTTAAGAAAATAAGACAGTCTCAAATCAATAACCTCAGCTTCTTTTTAAATTTATTTTTTAAATTTTAGATTCAGGGGATACAAGTGCATGTTTGTTACAGGCACGTAGAGTGCACTGGTGAGGATTGTGCTTCACATGCTTTGTTCTCCAAAGACTGAACATTGCACGTGGTAAGTAGTTTCTGAACCCTCACCTCTTCCCATCTGCCCCGCTTTTAGAGTCTCCAGTATCCATTATTTCCATCTTTATGTCCATTTAGCTCCCACATGTAAGTGAGAACATGAGGTGTTTGGTTTTCTGTTTGTTAGTTCACTTGGAATGATGTTCTCCAGCTTTATGCATGGTACTGCAAAAAACATGATTTCATTCTTTGTTTATAGCTGCAGAGTATAATGTAGCGTATATATATATATATCACATTTTCAATCATTGATAGGCACTTAAGTTGGTTCCATGACTTTGCTATTGTGAATAGCATCGCAATGAACATACGAGTGAAGGTTTTTTTTTTCATATAATTTATTTTCCTTTGAGTATATAGCCAATAGAGGGATTGCTGGTCTGAATGGTAGTTCTATTTTTAATTCTTTGAGAAATCTCCATATGTTTTCCATCGAGTTTTAGCTCGTTTATATTCCCACCAATAGTGTATGAGCATTCCCTTTTTGCCACATCCATGCCAATATCTGTTTTTATTTCACTTTTTTTTGTTTTGTTTTTTGAGTCAGAGTCTCACTCTGTTGCCCAGGCTGGACTGCAGTGGCATGGTCACGGCCACCTCAGTGTCAACCTGCTGGGCTCAGGCAATCCTTTCACCTCAGCCTTCCAAGTAGCTGGAACTACAGGCAGCACTGCTGAAATGAGCTAATTCAGTTAATAAAATCAAATTGCTAGCAAAATAATAGTATCAAACAGCTTACTCCATTTTGTTTAAAGCTTCCATCCTAGTTGCCTGCCTGACCTAAGAATCACCTCTCAATGCCTACATATGATTACAGTAATGCTCCCATGACCACAGACCCTCAGCTTTGTCCCCTTTGGGCAGGTTGTGCTGACCGTTTCCTGTTGACTCCCTAGCCAGAAGTTCCATGTAATTGTATGCTTTGTTAACTGAAATAAAATGTTATGCTTTGCAAAACCTAATTGTTACATTTTCATATTTTGTTCTTATATTTTGTTAGTGACGTAACCAAGTCAACTCCATTATGTAATGATTCTTCTACCTTGTCTCTATGTAACTACCTTAAACTATATCTTGTTGGCAGAACGCCAGGGACTTTCCAGGCCCTGGCTATACCTGGGATATGAAATCAAAACTCCCTAACAATCAAAAGTTCTCATTTTGTTTGCCAAGTTGTTAGTTAATGGTTGCTGTGGTCACTAAGTTGTTATGTAGCCAACGCTGAAAATTTTACCTATAAAAGCCTGTCACAAACCGCACTAGTTTGTCAAGAGTTTTTCTGGCATTTGCCTGCTCTTGACCCACACATTAATAAAGGACTCATAATTAATTAGACTTGGCTTGTTGGCATGTCTCTTTCTCACAATTCAGTCATAATGCTACCACGTCCAGCTAAGTTTTTGATATATTATAGAGACAAGGTATCACCAAGTTGTCCAGGCTGGTCTCGAACACCTGGGCTCAGGCAATCCTTTCGCCGCAGCTTCCCAAAGTGCTGGAATTGCGGATTTGAGCCACCACTCCCAGCCTGTTATTTCACTTTTTAATGACAGCCATTCTGATTAATTTGCATTTCTCTGATGATTAGTGATGTAGAGTATTTTTTCATATGTTTGTTGACTGGTTGTATGTCTTCTTATAGAAGTGTCTATTCATGTCCTTTGCCCATTTTTGATGTTTTGCTTTTGTTGTTGTTTTCATGTTGAGTTGTTTGGGCTGTTTGTAGATTCTGGATATTAGTCCTTTGAATCATAATTTGCAAATATTTTCTCCCATTCTGTAGGTGTTCTGTTCACTCTGTTGATTATTTATTTGGCTGTTCAGAAACTTTTTAGTTTAATTAAGTCTTATTTATCTATTATTGTTTTTTGTTGCATTTGCTTTTGGAGTTTTTGCCATAATTTCTTTGCCTAGGCCCATGTCCAGAATGTTTTTCCTAGACTGTCTTTTAGTATTTTTATAGTTTCAGGTCTTATCTTTAAGTCTTTAATCTATCTGGAGTTAATTTTTATTTACAGTGAGGAATAGGGTCAAGTTCCATTCATCTGCAGGTTAGCCAATTTTTTCAACACCATTTATTAAATAGAGTGTCCTTTCCCTTTTGGTTTATTTTTGTTGGCTGTGTTGAAGATCAGTTGTTTGTAGGTATTTGGCTTTATTTCCAAGTTTTCCCTTCTGTTTCATGGATCTATCTATTTTTGTACTAGTTCCATACTGTTTTAGTTACTACAACCTTACAGTATAATTTAAAGTCAGGCAATGTGATGCATTTGTTTTTTACTTTGGATTGCTTTGGCTATTTGTGTTCTTCTTATGTTTTATATAAACTTTAGGATTTTTTTTATAGTTATGTGAAAAATGATGTTGGTATCTCTTCATAGGAATTGCATTAAATCTGTAGATTGCTTTGGGCAGTGTGGTCATTTTAACAATATTAATTCTTCCAATCCATGAGTATGGGATAGTCTTCCATTTGTTTGTGTCATCTATGAATTCTTTCATCCATGTTTTGTAGTTCTTCTTGTAGAGATCTTTTAAATCCTTGGTTGAATGTATTCCTGGGTATTTTATTTTTAAATTTTTTGTGGCTATTGTAAATGGGATACAGCTGTTGATTTGATTCTTGGCTTGAGTGTTATTAGTGTTTAGAAATGCTACTGACTTTTGTATGTTAATTTTGTATCCTGAGACTTTAGTTTTCTAGGTATACAATCATATCTTCAGGCAACAGATAGTTTGACTTCCTTCTTGAATTTGGATACCTTTTATTTCTTTCCCTTGCCTGATTGCTCTGGCTAGAACTTCTAGTACTATGATGAATAGGAGTGGTAATAACCTCAGTTTCTACCGTACAAGAGAAAAAGAATGACAAATGAAACCAAAAGAAAGTGCAAGAAATAAAATAATATGTATTAAAGAGGAACTCAATGAAATATAGGACAAACAACAGAAAAATAAATAAAACCAAAAGTTGTTTATTTGAAATTAATGAAAGTTATGAAACTCTAGCTAGACTGATCTGAAAAAAATAAAAAAGAAGACACAAATTAAAATATCATAGTTGAAAACAGAGACTTAAAGATTCTGAAGATATTAAAATAATAGTAAGGGACTATATGAACAGCCATTGCAAATCAATTTGACAATTTATATGAAATAAATGCATTCCTTGAATGAGCAATTATCAGAACTGTGAAAGACCCCTCAAAAAGTAGGTAACCTGGTAGTCTTATATCTATTTTTAAAATTAAATAAATTGAATTTAGAGTTAAACTTTTTCAAAGAAATAAAATTAAAAAATAAACTCCGGGACTAGATGACTTCACTGAGAATCTGCCAAACATTTAAGGAAAAAAAATAACACCAAATCTATGCAACTCTTTCAGAACACTGAAGATAAGAAACTATTTCTCTACTCATTTTTTGAGGTCAACATGACTAAAATGAAAAAAATATATATATATATAAAATAAAAAGTAATTACCAATATCTTTCATTAATATAAACTTTAAAAAATCTTAACACAATTTTAGAAAATGTAAAAGGGTTTACTACACCATAATTAGTTGGGGTCTATTTAAGGAATCGTTTAACATTCAAAATTCATTCCAAATAGTTCACACTATTAACAGACAAAAACTATTAGAAAACTATATGATCATCTCGATAGGTACAAAGAAAATATTTGACATAATCCAAAGTTCATTCCAGATTTAAAAAATAAAGACTCTCAGCAAATTAGAAATGGAAGGAAACTTCATCAGCCCAATAAAGGAGATCTTTAAAAATCTTGTGTTTAATGTTATACTTAATTGTGAAAAGCTAAATATTTTTTCCCTAAAATCAAGAACAAGTCAAGGATGTCCACTTTTACCAATTCTGTTCACAATTGTACTGAACCCAGGCAATTAATAAGTCAAGAAAAAGAAATAAGTACCCAAATTGGAAAGTAAAAAAGAAAACTGATTATTTACATATTATATGATCATCTAAGTAGGAACGCTGATGAGATCTATAATAAAAGTTACTGGCAGTAATAAGTTAGTATGACAAGGTGAAAAGACAAAATCAATATAAAAATTGTACAGAATTTTGCATTCTAACAACAAAAATTGAAATAAAATAATGCCATTTATAATAGTATCAAAAATCTAAAATAAAAATGAATCTAACGAAAGATGTAAGGGCCTATATTCACTGAAAATCACAGAATATTGCTGAGAGTAATCAAAGAAAACCTAAATAAATGAAAGACATACTACGTTCATTGATCAGAAATCTCAATAGTTATTAGGTTGTCAATTCATTTTAAATTTATCCTTATATTTACTGCAATTTCAGTGAAAAAACACCAGGATGACTACCTTGTAGAACTTGACACGCTAAAGTTAAAATTCATATGGATATGGAAAGAACTTAGAATAGGCAAAACAATGCAAAAAAAAAAAAAAAAAAAAAAGAAGAAGAAGAAGAAAAAGAAAAGTGGGAATGTTAACACTACCTGACTTCAAGAATTGTTATTAAGCTACAGAAATTTCTATATCAGCATCAAGATAAGACAAATATATTGATGGAACAGAAAGGAGAGTCCAGAGATAACCCTACACATGTGTAACCAGTTGGTGGTGTAAAGGCAATCTAGTAGAAAACAATTGTCTTTTTTACTAACCTGGAGCAATTAGATTTCCACTAGTGAAATAATGAACTTAAATTCATATTTTATACTATATGGAAAATGTAACTCAAAATTAATAATAGATCCTAATGTATGAGGTCTGACAATTAAGCTCACAAACTTGCCACTGTGCACTTATGTTGGCAGCACTGTACAAACAACTCAGTAAGGTTTCATAATCTTGGTATATCAGTGTCTCACACCTGTGTTTGTATAGACATGTGGCAGTGTCTTGCTGAGTGGTATTCATTATTTTTGTTGCATGTTTTTGTGTGCTGTCTCAAGACTGTTGGAGCTTGAATTAGAGCAATGAACAAACATTAAATTTCTTGTTAAATTTAGCAAGAGTAGAAGTGAAATCAGGGACATTTTAGTCCAAGTTTATGGGGATAATGCCATGAAGAAAATGGCAGTATACAAATGGATTAAATGTTTTTCTGAAGAAAGAGCGTCACTGATGAAGAGAGGTCAGAATGGCCAGTAACAAGCAGAATTAATGAAAACATTGCAAAAATTCATCAAATTGTGAGTCAAAATTGTGGGCTATGAGAAACATAGCAGACCAAATAAACATCATTAGAGAAATAGGAAAATCTTTTTTTTTTTTTTTTTTTGAGTCAGAGTCTTACTCGTCGTACAGACTGGAGGCAGTGGTACACTCATGGCAACCCCAGCATCGATCTGCTGGGCTCCGGTGATACTTCTGCCTCAGCCTTCCAAGTAGCTGGAACTATAGGCACATGCTCAGCTAAAGAAAAATCTTAACCGAAAATCTTGGCATGAGAAAGGTGTGTGCGAAAATTGTCTTGAAGGGGCTCTGGCATCATGGCAATGTACCAGCTTACAAGCACTGTGAGGGAGTTTGTAGCCAGTAAAGAAATAACAGTATTAGAATACCCTCCCTACTCACTTGATCTGGCCCCCATGACTTTTTTCTTCACCCAAAGATGAAATATTGAAAATAAGACATTTTGATGACATTCAGGGGGACATCAAGGGTAATATAATGACAGCTCTGATGGCCATTCCAGAAAAAGAGTTTCAAAATTTCTTTGACAGGTGGACTAGGTGCTGGCCTCAGAGCATAGCTTCATAAGCATAGCTTCCTCAGAGCATAGCTTCCTATTGTCACTTTAAAGGTGACAATAGTGATATTCAGCAATGAGATATGTAGCACTTTTTCAAAGATGAGTTCATGGACTTAATTGTCACATCTAGTATAACCTAAAATTATAAAATTTTTAAAAGAAAAAAAGCAGAATATAGGTTAAGTATTTCTTATCCAAAATGCTTGGGACCAGAAGTGTTTGGATTTTGTTTTTCCTTTGAATATTGGAATATTTGCATATACATAAAGAGATTATCTTGAATGGTACCCAAGTCTAAACATAAAATTAATTTGTGTCTGCTACACTTTATACACAAAGCCTGAAAGGTAATTTTATACATTATTTTAAATAATTTTGTGCATGAAACAAAGTTTGTGTACATTAAGTCAGGTATGGAATTTTAAACCTAAATATTATATATATATATATGTAATGTTAACAATATTATATATAATGTATATTTTATGTATGATATATTATATTATATATCCAATACCATATATTATTATTAATATAATATATAATATATATATAATAAAGAGAGAGATGGGGTCACATCTACAGGGTCAAACTGTAGTAAGTAAGGCAGTGGTTACTAATAAGACTAAACTATTGTGCCTAACTCTTCTATATATCAATAAAAACACATTAGTAGAGAAAAGCAGAAAAAATAATTGTGTCTTCATAGAAATATCTATTTATTTTTCTCTAATTAACCTAGGCATGGGAGTTCTGGTAATGACTAGTGCCACTTTGCAGGAATTGACTTGATCTCTGGGAAAACGAAGATGCAGGAGAATAATTCAGAAAAAAGATTTTTATCTTGTGACACTGTAGATCACAATGACTTAGAAAACATTTGTGGAACACCTTACCAAAAATTTATTTTGTTTGTTTTCTTCTCTTTCTGTCTAAAATCTGACTATTCCATGCACCTGGGTGAGGCATCTTATTTCCTTTTCTGTTTTCTGGTTCTTCAAATCAGGACTAGATGTGTGTCAAATATGCTACTGAGACATAGTTTGCTAAGTCTTTGGGAAGCTTCAGGACAAAATGTCCTATATTACAAATACAAAAGTTACTGAAATATCAAGCTTCAAGTTGGAGGTATTCCCTCCTTCCTCAGCCTTCCCCTCCACCATCCATTTCCTCCACAGCATTTCAAACCAAGAACAGCCATTCACGTTGGCATGGACAAGTTTTAAGCCAAAGTTGAGTTCTAGGATCTCTTCACATGCTGTTTCCTCTAAAAATGTGCGACAGAAATCCTTTGGCATAATTAATGCATATTTGATGTGACAGATGAAATTATGAAGCCTGAGAGTGACATATGTATTCTAATACAGAGTAAGTTTACAAATGTTCTCATGATTTCAAGTTACTGATATATGTGTTCTGTACAACATTAGATCTTAATTGACCATCTTATTAGCTATACATCATATTTCTAAATGTATGACAAATATGAAGCTGTTCTCTTCCCAGGGTTAAAACTGTTTGAAAAGCTTTTTAACAACACCTATTTTTAATCAGCTCTGACATATATATTTATTGTAAATATTTCCATAAAATAAATTTAATATTTAAAATGTAATTTTTAAAGGTTAAAATCAAGCCACTGGATTTTGAATAACATATCTGAAATGATCTTAAGAATACATATACTTAGGAACCACATTTTAATTTAAACTCCTGTTATTACAGTAACTAGTCACAAAATGGCTCCCTATTTATGCAATATGTTAGCTGTAATGTTACTTAAATTGAACAGACGAGTGCCTTCTAATAATGTATGTTTACTTCATGAACTTGTGGGCAATTACATTGTAATTATGTCTTTGTAGGTGCTTTTTACTGACATATAGAGCACCAGTGCATTTTAAATGTAATTGCAGTTCTCTGTACCATTTAGCAAAGCTGAAAATTGTTAAAGGTTTGTAAATTACCTACATTTAGACCATAGGCAACTAGGCAAATTAAGTGACACTGTCAGTAATGCTGCAACATAAATTGGTACAAGTATAAATTCAAGGTAGATTCTCTTTTCTAAATTAGAATGTTGTTTATAGAGTACATTCTAAAAAAAAAATAAGTAAAGAAAAGTGCATGCAGCTCATTGACAAGATAGATCAGCCTTTTAATGCACACAACAAACAATGACTGGTCTGGAATAATTAAAATTGTGAAGCTGTTTAAAATTAGGAGTGTGGTTTGGTTCTATAGCACTCAGAGAAAATGAGCTATTTGCCCCCAGATGCCCGTGATAGCGTTGGAAGAGTTACTCCAACGTATAGTTTCTGTGAAACTACACAGCAAATTGGAAAAAACGTGGCATTCAGAGCCTAACAGAATTCTGTACTTTTGATTTCCATGGCCTTGTTGAAGTAACTTAATTCCTGAGCCTCAACTTTTTAATCTAAATAATGGGAAGAATAATAGCCAGCTTCAAAGGGCTACCGTGATGATTCAGATGAAATCCCATTTGTGGGCCCTTAAAAAAATGTGAGTTCCCTTAGTCTTATCTTCTCCTGATAGATAATTTTGTCTGCTATTTTTTTAAAAGTGGTTTTTTTCTTTGGATTTGTCAAATACAGGCTTCTGTGAGATTGTGTTGAATCAGCCACGGAACTGCAAAATTTACAGATTTACTTCGCCCCACGGAATTAAAGAAAACTAGCAACAATTGTGTACTGAAAAATGTTCACTTTTATTTCTGAAGCAATGTCCCATAGAGGAGACCAGTCTCCAAAGACCAGCAGCGCCAGTTAAAGAAATTAATTTTGAAAGTATTACTCTGTCACTTTATGCCTTCAGGCCAGTCACTTATTGATGGCAAGGGTTTAGGTTCGGATAAAACCATTTCACCCATGCGAGCCCTCTCTATTAAATGGGAAACAAGCATCTGGACTTGACAGCTCAGAGGGCTCCACTGAGCAGAAAGCCATTCGTAGAGGGTCATTTTACTTAAGTGTAAGATGAGACAGAGAGTTGGTACAAGGCCATTTTCTTAAAGTACAAATAATAAATTAATGATATAACAAAATTACATGCATTTTTAAAAACCCCGTATTCATATGACAGGCATATGAATTAAATTAATGTTTTAAACTGGAAAATCCTGTAACTATACAGAAAGACACTGAACAAGTGTCAGATGACCAGTGTGTAACAGAGGGTTCATTTATCACCAGGTAACCACAGGCATGTCACTTACCATTCTGAAGCACAATTTCCTCTTTAAAAAAAAAGTAACAATAATTAGGAGCTGCCATTCTTCCTTACAGTTTTAAGTTTCAAATGAGAAAACATATGAAAAAGCATTTTTCAAGTACTGTATCTATACAGTATAATATTTTATGACATACTGATTTTTCTTAGACGTTTGGCATAGAGACGTAACACTTTGATATTGCAGTTATCTTTCCTATATCCTTATCATTAAGGTTTTCATCCTGTATAGAGGTATAATTGAACATTTGTTTCTGTAGCAGGAAGATCAAAGGAAAAGGCAAAACCACATTCACGCAAGCAAATAGAGTGGTGCGTGAGCCCTATTATGTGTGACACAGCTGAAACCAATAGAAGTCTCTCCAACAACAGAAGTAAGCCAAACTTAGTTGTCCACTCAAGAGGCAGTAATGTCCTGTGGAGAAAGCCAAGTTGAATTAAGGTTGGGGGTAAAGGAAACCTCTCAGGAAGTAACGAAGCTGTTTAAAGCAGATTTAGAATTTCACAGGACTCAGAAGAACCTGCCTGCCTACCAGATCAGGGAGCACCCAATAGCATGAGGTTGAGAAAATGTCAGCAGAAAGTTTACTGGGGAAATGAGAGACCTAAGCATGACAGGGATTAGTAACCCCATGAAAACACTGGCCTGGAGATCCCTGGTCAATGAGAAGGCCTCAGGCATTTTCAGAGGCCGGCAAGGCCAGAAGTCTGTGTCCTGATCTGAAAAAGCTCTTTGGACCTTTTGCTCAAAATGGAATACTGGCACAAGGTGCTTCAGAACCTCTGGAGAAACCGCTGTCCAGATGGTTGACTAAGGAATTTAATTTTCTAAAATTGAAATGGAAAGTTTATTTTGTGAGTCTGACTCTAACAGAAAGTTAGATGCTGAAGAAACCGCATGTATGGAAGAGCAGAGGCAACTACTAAGTGTGTCAGAGAACAGATGGCTGTGCATTCAGGACTTTCCAGCACGTACATTGTTTGTTTCCCATTTCCCCTGCTACCACAGTTGGCTTTGTTAGACAAACTGCTAGTATGGAAGTGATTTTGTTGTAAGAGAACTTTGATTTTGCTGTATGTGAGGGGTGGACAATAGAGGATTTGATGTTAGTGATGAAAATAAAGTCCATTTGAGCAGTAGTTTACATATTATAAAGGACTCAGATATGTTCTGCTGAACTTCATGATAGTAAGTGGGATAGAGTAAGCATGAATTTAAACCCACATTTTACAGACAGGAAGTTAAGATTGAGAAAAGAAAAGTGACCAGAAAACGGGCACAGATAGTTGGGGCGTGTTGGGGTGGCCCACCATCCCTGTCTCCACACCTCAATGCCTGTGATGACCATGAGCTACTCTGATGGCTGTGAGAGTCCCCGCTGAGCCAAATAGGAGCCAGCTAATTTCAAAACAATAATAGTACTAACATTGTATTAACTTGTATTCTAGGGCATTCCAAATTCTTCATATGCATGATCTTATTGAACACTCAAAAAAGTGTTTTCCCATTTTATGTACAAGTAAACTGAGGTATGCAGAGTTTGAGCAATTTGTACATGGTCGTGGAGCTAAGTAAGACCCAGAAAAAGCAAGACTTGAACCCAAATGGTCCATTTCTGAAGACCATACTCTTAGCCACAATGTGATAAAAAATAGAAACAACAAAAAACGAATAATACACTGAAAATAAAATTATAGTTTCATATCAGTAAAGCCATAAAATCTGATTAATGGGGCTGCAGAAAATGTAAACAATTAAAAACACACACCATCTTCTTAGGTGGGGTTCCTTGGTGAGGCTTACTGTGTCCTCAAGGCTCTGTGGAGAGCCATGACAACCTTTCATCTAGAGCAGTAGTATAGTTTATGCTAGGATGTTGCTCATGATTGGTTCCTGTCTCTTCATTGTAAGCATTTCGTAAAAATCACCCACTAGTTGAAATACGGAAATATCTTTGGTATTCGTGCCTTCTCATCCCTTCTCACTAGCACAATATGATTCCAGATTCTTACCACCTTGCTTCTGGATAACTATCATAGTCTCTTGGGCGGATATCTTCATGTGTAGGCTTCTCTCCAATTGAGTTCCTGCTGCACCCAAGGGCTTCAAAGTGACTCTCCTGGATAGATTTTTCAATAGCTCCCTGCCTCCTCTCTTAAATCTGCATTTTCCTGTGTGACTTGTCAGGCCCCCTTGATTTTCTTGTATTACATGAGCTACCCAACTATATTTCTGACTCTTTTTAAATCAATCATACTCCATTACATAAAGCATGCCATCTTCATTCCCAACTTGATGGTTTTACTCTGTCTAAATCCCCTGTCATCTTCTTTTCCTATGCAAATCTATTACTTGTGGGTTGGCACATTCATGTCCTCTCTTCGATGACCAAAGCCTCACTGTTCTTCCTCTCCTTTGAACTCCTATATGATACATCTTCGGTAGCGTGAAATTAAATTATGTAGACTATCACGTTCACTATTGTTTCAAGGTAGATATCTTATCTCCTTAATTCCATTGTAGTCCCTTTCAAGGCAAAGATGTTTTCTTTGCTCTTTCCCAATGACATAGGCTGATCTCAAGTCCTGTCTCTTGGCAGACTACTGGTCATAAGAGTTCCAACCATGGTGACTTCAACACAGAAGGGTTATTATTATCTTTTACATGTAATGAAAAACCTGAACAGAAGGGTCAGCTGATATTAGTTCAGTGGCTCAGGACTATGCCATTCGAGATCTCTGCAATTATTCCTAGTCTTTTCTCCAAGACTTAAGATGGATTATGGAACTCTATTCATTATCTCTGAGCCCTAAGCAGAAAGAAGAGGAAGGGCAAGACAGTCACACATTCACGAGCTTTCCCTAAAACCTTACCTATCCTATGCTTATATCTTAATAATCACTCCTCTCTTCGTGGAAAGTTTCTATTTCTAAAAGGGACAAGTTATTAAAGAAAGAGAAGTTGCTAGCTATCAAAAAGGCAACCATCAGTTTCTTCCATATTCTACTTGGCTCAAGATAGTTTTATTAAATTCATCTATTATACAACAGTGCCAGACATGTTTTCTTCATGCGTGACTTTTTTTAAGCCAGATAGAACCTCCTGTATTACTATTTTAACAATATAATACTACATATTTTTTAAAAGCTGACTTTTGTTAATACTACATATTTTTAAAAACCTGATTTTTGACACCCTTTTATTTGTGGCCTAGTTATACTTGCTATAATTTTAGCTATAAATCCCCTTTTCCATACAAGTTTTTCTTTTCATTGCCCCTCTCATTTCTACTTCTGAGTCTGCCATAAGGTACTGTTCTTTCTACCTGAAATATTCTAATATTTGGCCATCTCATCTTTCCTGGGATGGACACTTGTTGCTCCCTCTTCTTCCCCTTTGGCAACCTAGGAGTTCATTTCCCAGATGCTGTCAGTGTTGCTGGCAAACAACCCCTAGATCTTAGCCCCCTTCAGGGATTGTTTCAGCTGAAGAAAGAAAACTCGCCCATAGCTGTTTCCCTTTCCCAGGGTAACCCCGTGCCAAGTAATGGAAGTGGAGTTATAAAGGTCTGTGGCCTTCCAGCTTCAACTTCAGACATCACTAAAGGGTTGCTCCATTTTCAGGGAAGCTCACAGGCTCCTCAGACTAAGCCTCCAGTGAGACTATTAACTCTCAGCTTGACTTTTTCTTCTCTTTCTCACTCTTGCTTCTTTCCCTTCTTTTCTTTAGATATTAAACCCCAAAGCAAATCATAGTAAACCTCATTTATCTCTGTCTTGGGGTCTGCATCTTAGAGAGCCCAACCCACAGCCTTTCTCATTTCTGTCACTCTTAAAACCAGTTACCTTCACTACTTCTCTGCCTGTCCTCTAAGAAACTCCCTGTCAGGACTGAGCGAGATGCCCTCTCTTCCACAAAACCCTTTCTGCCACTTCAGGTTGCACAATTTCCTCCTACCCTGAAGTCTTAATGTCTTTGTCATGATGATAATGATGATGATGATGATGATAAGGAAAAAAACAGAAGTAATTACAATCGTCAGTATTACATAACAATGTCTGTTTGGCCCATTGTGATGAACATTCATAGTTTTATCTTTACAAAATATGCAGAGATAATTAATATAGAACATAGTAGACACCCCAAACACAGAGAAGCAAGAAATACAATATTTTTTCTTTCTTTTTCTCAGAGTAAATAATATCATGCTATCCACATAGTAGAAAAGGCACATGCTGACTAATAGAAGCTCAAAATTTGTTGGTTATTAAGTTTCATATCTGAGATATCCTACATACCTCAGGCTTCTCTGCATGTGGAACTGTAGTCACTGAACTTTCATCAGGAAGAGACACTCTGAGCATGGTGAACTGCTCAACCCCTTTTCTGTTATTTTTTTCTCCTTAATCTACCTCTCTTCTTTCCTCAACCTTTGTTTTATGAAGCTTGAATGAGCCCTAATTCTCTGTGCTAAATTCTTCATAATTGGCATTTTTAGAGTGACTTTTGTTTTTCTTTGACTGTACCCCGACTAATACAGAAGATAAATAACCAGTGTCCACCACACTTGCCTTAGTGATCATTTTTACCTTACAGAAAGTTTGCAATCCCAGTTCTATTTCTTTTAAGTCTGTTACTATTTCAGCATTGGCAAGCATTTCTTATCAACTGCAATAACAACAAAAAATTGGAAACCCATGATTCAGAGCACATTTGTTTGAAAAATATTATTTGAAAAAAAGTATTTGTAAATGCTACAAAGCAGAAAATTAAAAGCAAAAACAGTTAAATGTTGAGATCTACTTCTTCATGTAGACACAAACAAAGAATAACCTACATTATAACTGCTCATAAAAAAATGCTGTGCAGCAACATGGGTTTCCAACAAATTTGATAACCTGTTTCTGTTTCCCCCTTCCTCCGTTAAATTGAACTCTCTGAATTATTCATAAGGGCTATTTTAATGGGATAATTTTTTCTTGCAAACGCTGACACTAATACCAAAGAATATCTCTGGGTATTCATCTTGGATAAATAAGCCTCTTGATAACTGGTTTTCTTGATGTTTCACTTTATTCAAATGAACATATATGGAAGTAACTAATGTCTACCATTTTTTTAACACCTAATATTTTCAATATGTTTCTCTCCATATATATGTATACACAAACATATGTTTACCTAGGAATTAGCTAGGATGTTGAATTAAATGAAAGTAAAGCAGAAAGTTAAGCAATTCTCAGGTGAACCCAGGCAGGGCATTAAGAGGAAATTTAAAGTCTCCATTTTCCAGCTGTGATGACAGGTCAGGATGACTTTGGGAATTACCATCCCTCCATAGTACTTTGACCACAGTCAGAACCGATCATTCACTTGAATGTGTACATTAGGGGTTCTTAACCCAGGTTAGTAAGATTTTCAAGAGTTGGTGAATCCCTTGAAATTGAAAACCAAATTTTCTGTGTATTTTTTTCCAGAAAGTAAAGTTTATAACATTCATCAAATTCTCAGAGGTGATCTTGACTACTGCACTACCACTTCTAAATGATAAGAATTCTCATTTTACGTAGAAATAAGGATTTCTCTTTCTCTCCCACTCCCTGTGTGTGTGTGGGAGGGGGATGGGTTGGGAAGTGTTTATTTGTTCCTCATTAAATTAATATTATAAAAATTCACATGCAAAATTTTCAGGATTGGAGAAAATTGTACTTCACGAGTTAATTATCTATCATTACTTTATAACAGCTTAATTTTTACTAGTATCTTAACATTTTTTTCCAGGTATCTATAAGTCTGCTCATGTCTTTCCCTAATTATTACCCCCAAAAATTTTATGGGTTTTGTACTAACACACATTAAGAAACTAAGTTAAATATTGGGGTGACCATCTTTAACCTATTTTATTAGAAAGGATGATGCTCAACTACACCGAGTTAGACTGTGTGAAGGTGTAATAGTACACACAAAGATGTTGCTGTTGTGTGTCAATGTTGAAGACACTGCGGCTCCTGAAATAGAAAACTGTTTTTTATTTTAATCATAATGTAAAGTAAGGACTTATATTACCTTTAAAGATGTAAAATTCTAAGAAACTCATTATTTCTCTCCAAATACAGCTTTCCAACACTTCTGATGGTTCTGCAAAAAAAGTCCGACAAGATTTTTAAGGCACTGAGGTGACCATCACTGCTGGAATGAGTCCCGGGGGCTTCTTCTGTCAGAGGAGATGACAGTGACTCTTCCCATGCAGATTAGGCTAGTGTTTACAGATTTGCCCTGGGTGTGCGTTTTTATCCTGCTGTGACCAAGTAACACTGCCTGATAGATCGCTGGATAAGAAAGGCTTGACTGTGCCCTTACTTTGCACAGTGTCCTAATCTGAAGCCTTTGGCAAGGGTCCGTTTCTTGTTCTCTTTTACAATGATGCTGTTATGTAGACTTTACCTTTACTTGTTCCCCTCCACTTCAGATGAAGCAGTGGGAATAGTCCTGCAAAAGGCTCGATGGTGGTTTCTATGCAGAAACTCAGATTGTGAACTGAAACCAATGTCAAACATAAGAAAAAGAAAAGATCAGGATCCGTGTTTGGAGACGTGATAGGAGGCCTGTGTGATCAAGTAGGAGGCATCTAAAAACATTTGAGTCATTCATGGTAATTTCAGAAGTTTTGTTAATTTTCACACTGCAGAGGGTTCACAGACAAAACTAGTGAGCTGAGTCATCTTATTGTGGGCAAAAGCTAATCAGGTTCCAGATTCTGTGAGTATAAAATCAGGGAGGGTGGAGCTAGAACTGCCAGTAGCAAATACCCCCACCGAGCCCCCAGACCCTCCCAATGTCCTACCATTTTGGTTTTAAAGCAAGCATATATTTTTTGTTTTTTAATTTTAGAGTTGTGGGGTACATGTGAGTATTTGCTACATAAGTAAATTGTGTGCTGATGAAGTTTGGGCTTCTAGTGAGCCCTCTCTCCTCTCTGGTAACATAGTACCCAATGGATAGCTGTGTGCCTCTTATCCCCACTCTCTCCTGTCTTTAATAATGCCAGTATTTGTTGTTCCCATCTTTGTGGTCGCATTCTCAATGTTTAGGGCCCACTTTTGGGTGAGAACATGAGGTATTCAGTTTTTTGTTTCCATGATAATGTGTTACATATACACAATGGAATACTACACAGCCATAAAGAAGAACAAAATCATGTCCTTTGCAGCAACATGAATGCAGCTGGAGACCGTCATTCTAAGTGAACTATCACATAAAGCAAGTATCTTTAATATCATGAAAGAAAACTGGCTGTTTTCATCAGATACTGAAGCCCAGCTGTCCACATCTTTGTGTCTTTATTTCAATAAAAAGAAATGTTAGGTTTTGAAGGAGATTATATTTTTCTTTCATAAGTATATATGAGTATGCTGAGTTAAAGAAAATGACAAAATGCCATGCTAAAGACCAATATATAAGACTCAAGTTCCTGGTTCTGCCATTGTTTAGCTTTGAGATCTTGGGCAAGCCATTTGCACTCTATAAGCCTGAATTTCCCTACTGTAAAACATATTCAATAAGACCTTTCTGTCTCCCATGCCCAACCCACAGCAATTTGTAGATTGACCTACAAAGTTCAACATTGAAAAATATGTTATGTAATGTTCTATAGCATTTAACACACACCTGTCAATCCCAAGAAGCAATCAATTAATAGTTGTTGATTTGAGCCAGGCGCGGTGACTCATGTCTGTAATCATAGCACTTTGGGAGACAGAGGTAAGAGGGCTGCTTGAGCCCACGGCTTTGAGACCAGTCTGAGAAACTTGGCGAGACCTTATCTCTACAATAAATCAAGAAAAATCAGCCAGGTGCAGTGGTTTCCTTTAGTTTAGTTTAATTCATTAGTTTAATTAATGATGCAGAAGGATCGCCTGAGCCCAGCAGGTCGAGTCTGAGGTGGCTGTGAGCATACCATTGCACTCCAGCCTGGGTGACAGAGTGAGACTCCGACTCAAAGAAAAAAAAAAAGTGTTGATTTAATTACTAATTTTTAAAAATGTTCTTAATATTTAGTTCCTTTGGGATAGATTTTGCACATTGGACTAGAAGTAAGACTTTGGAATAGATGGAAGATTTCCCATGACAACCAAAATACCAGTGGCTAAAACCTCCTCTCAATAAATCATGCTGGTAAAAAGAATCATATTTTTATCACCAACTCTTTCAAATTAAGTTTTTGGACTACATCTTTAAAATTATTAATTTTATAATAATAATATATGTCACATACACAGAAGACATAGAAAAAAGCATGGAATCTTTAAATAATGTCATATAATATTATCTTTTATTCATTACTACAGGTCATTAGCTTAGCTGTTAAGCATAGTTTTAAATTTCTAATAAATTTGATAAATTCCTGTGACTCCTAAGTATTATGAAAAATTCTAAGAAACAATGATGTAATCTTAATCCTTCTGAAAATATCTTGGGTCAAATGTCATCTCCGAAGCTCTAATAGACTAATTATTTATCTAATTTTTGTCTTAGATTCATCAGCTTCCACAAAGGAGTCCAGACCAGGACATAAATGAGGCATAATGAATTAAACTAAACTAAAGGAAACTAATGATTATTGTCTCCCATCAATGCAGACAACTCTCAGAACTTTTTTTTTTTTTTGCATAGATTGTCTCAGTTAATCCTCAACACAACCATGGTGAGGTTGTCAATGCTGTCTGTATTTAACAGGTGAGGCTGAACCTCAGGGAGCCACACAGCTGGTGAAGGAGGCAGGGTCATGCTTCCAGGATTCCAAAACCTGTGTGCTTTCTTCATTATGTTCTATTCCTAAAGGACATAAAGTCCAAAAGAATAAAGTGTTTCTCTTCAGATGTGTCATTTTTGAAGCAACATTGATTTTTATAATTTTATGCAGAGTATGTGTATAAGTGTAAAAATTAGGCTGCTAATTTCACTGAGCTGGTTACTTTAACTAATTGACTTAAGTTAATTCACTCCTTCGCTCTCTCCTTCCTTCCCTCTCTGTCTTCCTCCCTTCCTTCCATTTTTTCTTCCTTCCTCCCTCCCTTCCCTTCCTTCCTCTCTCCTTCCTTCCCTCCCTTCCTTTTACTTTTTTCTTTTTAAATAAACTTAGGCACTATCTTGTACTGGGTTCCTCCAAATGCTTATCACATTGCCCAGAATGTGATTCCAGAAAATACCTGTAAAGTTGTAGGGCATAAGATAGGTAAGAGAAGACAGTAGTGCAGAGTGCATTAATGAACAGTTTACTGATGTGAGTCCCTGGAGAACTCCGGGGTCGGAATAAAACATGTTCCAGAGTTGTCTCACCAGGAGGATGGGATATCTGGGCCATTCACCTACCAAATCCTGACCGTCCTGGCTGACAGCTGATCTCGGGGCTGTTAACCACTCCCTACCATGCCTGCTTCTTACACGGCTGCGCATGCTCCTGCCTCCAGAGAAAGCCCCGGAAAGGGAGTTGCAGATGTTTGCAATCAGAAGCCATAAGTATAGGTAGGAGAGGTGAGTGTCAGGGGAATCTGGGTGGAGCACCTACAGTGACTGCTGCCAACACTTTCTTAGATTCCATTCTGTGGTGAGAGGAGACCATTATCTGTTTCACGTTGTTTCAACAGATTTAGTTTAACAATAAAAATGAACAACAAATATGCCGCAGTCAGAGAACATCTGACCCTTTTCTGTAGAGAAAAATAAATGCCCAGTAGGCAGACAGAGAATAATGTGCCTGGCCTGACCTAGATTGGTAGAAATTTAGAAGTCTGTCCCCTGGGAAAAGAGGTCTTACAGTGCTCAGAGTAGCTAGGATGAGCTGAGAAAGCTTTTCACCCTTTTACTTTAAAGAACAGTGTAAAATAGACTGTAGTCTTTGAAAAGTATCTGTGAGGCCAGAGTTGGCAAGATTTTAAAAAGAGCTAAGTTATGAGGCAAATCATTAGTTGACTAGAGTTTGTAACAATTAAGAAGTAAGAATGCAATTCAATTTATACTTAGAATTTTATTTTGCATTAAGCTGTTGTCCTGGCTAGGGTTTTAGGCCACATAGAAAGCAAAATTGAAGCTTATATATGTTAGGTGGTAAAGAATTATTTCTGATAAAAATGAAGAAAAAGTATCATGCATTGATGTAAGTAATTCATCTTTTAATAAACTCAAAAACTTTGGGTTCATGTCCTGATTCTCATATCTCAACTTTGAGAACTCACCCTATCAGGATCCTGATATTTAGAAGGAATTAATTCACATACAAAAGTTATATTTCTTGCACCTTCTTATTCAGTAATAGAAAAGTCATACTTGGATACAATTTTGAAGTATATAGGTCAATACAAATTCATAAAGCAATGTATAGCCAACAATAACAAAATCTCAGTACATGCAATAATAAGTATTTTACACGAGAATTTAAACCCTATCTCACAAGCTGTTTTCAAGTTTCAGCTTGAGTCATGTCTACTAATATATCCCATTGGCCAAAGCAAGAAACAGCCAAACTTAGGATCAAAGGATGGAGGAAACATTGCCCATGGCAGTAAGGGAAAGACGACTATTTTGAGCAATAATCGCATAGCAAGGAAATGGAAATATGTAACTGATTTTCTGTTTCCTTTTAAGGAAAAAAAATGTCTAGTAAGGAAATACACAAGTATATGACTTTTTTTTCCTTTCTTTTCTTTAAAACTAAGTTATAATTCTACAATACTAATCCTTTTCCACTCCAGGACGTTAAAAAAAAAAAATTCAGAGTGGAGCTGACAAGTATTTGTTATTTCTTTTTTTTCCAAAGAGGGTGGTAGTATACAATTATAACTAATAATAATTAGAATGTAATAATATGAAAATTAATATTGAGGAGATGTCATTATGACCATGACATTTCATTTTCTTAGAATAAATGGAAGGTGTGACATAGATGACTCTGTAAGCATTCTATCTGCTCCCCAATATTTCTCAGCTTCCTTGCAGTTAAGCTATGACTTACTCTAGCCAATGAAATGACTGTAAAAGTGGTACTGTCTTCCACCATGTCAGGGGAGAAAAAAGTGTCACTTGTGGCTATCTCAGAGGAGATTCATGTACTTAATGAACTTGAAGCTCTAGAGAAAGAGGTAGTAAAATAGAACATTAACAATGAGTGTTGGTGATTTGGGGCTGTGCTTGTCATGTTACAAGAAAGTGATAAGCCCAAGGAAGAATTGGCTGAATTTCAAATAGACATGAAAAGATCTAGAGACAGTCAGAAAATTGAAGGTCTTGCAGGTTTAGAATTGGTAGGTTAGAACAACTGCTTCTTGACTTTTGTAAAAATTATTTGGAAAAACAATTTGACTGAAATGATGGCAAAAATATCCGCTATGGAGTAAGGTCTTCACAGAAGTCCAGAGAGTCTCAAGAAAACCCATACACAAAAAGTAAAAATAAAATAGAATATTATATAGTAAGTAAAAACATATAGAAATAAAAATTGCCTCAAGAAGGCTTGTGTATGTGATTATTGGCACATAAACCTTCCTAGAATTAATAAGTAGAAGCCTACTAAGTTTTGAAAAAGTTCGGCAGCCAAAAACTATGACCCTGACGATTTTAAAATATAGGAATGCCTCAGTACTTAGTCCCAGATCCTCTTTTCTTTTATCTTCCTACCTGATCTCATTTACTTTCATGGTTTTCAACAGTATCTGTTGGTCTGTTACTATTAAATTTATTCTCCAATCCAAATCTCAACTAAGCTTTAAATTTTAAACTTCTATTATGTATGTGATATCACCAGTTAGATAGCTCACAAGTATTAGAAATCATTAACTCTTGCCCAGTGCTTAACAATAGCTTCTTAACTGGTCTTTCCACTTTTATTCTTGTTCCCTTCTGATCTAGTCTCCTTTTTAATTTATTGTTTTTATTGTTGTACTGTTATTTTAATGTATTTTGAAAATTTTTGATTAATTCTATTTTATTTTCGATTCAATAGGTACATGTGAAGATTTGTTACACAGGTATATTGTGTGTTGGTGAGATTTGGGCTTCTGATGGGCTCACCCCACCCTTCGCCCCTCTAGTGGTGAGCATAGTACCTGATGGGTGGTTTTGCAACTCCTTTAGTAGTTCTCAATGTCTGCTCTTCCCATCCTTGTACTTATGTGTGCCCAGTGTTCAGTTCCTACTTATGAGTGATAACTTGTGGTATTCAGTTTTCTGTTTCTGCGATAATTCACTTAGAACGATGACCTCCAGCTGCCTCCATGTTGCTGCAAATGACATGATTTTGTTCATTTTTTTATGGCTGCATAGTAGTCCATGGTGTATATGTGCCACATTTTCTCTATCCATTCCACCTCTGATGGACATCTGGGTTGATTCCATGTTTTTTTTTTTTTAATTTTTCAATTTTTTAAAAAAAATTTTAGATTCAGAGAGGATACATGCATGTTCACTACATGAATATATTGTGTAGTAGTGGGGATTGGGTCTCAGGTGGTTCATTCCCCAGATAGTGAACATTGTGCCCCATAGATTGTTTCTGAACCTTAATCCCCTTCCCATTTTCCCCTTATTGGTTTCCCAGTTTTTTATTATTTTCATCTTTGTGATTATTTCGCTCCCAAACATGAGTGAGAACAAGTTTACTTAGGATAATCTCCAGTTTCTATGTTGCTGCAAAGGACATGATTTCATCCTTTTTTTATGGCTGTGTAGTATTCCATGGTGTATATATACAATATTTTCATTATCCACTGATCGGTTGATGAGCATTTAGGCTGATTCCGTATCTTTGCAATTGTGAATTGTACTGCAATGAACGTGTGGGTACAGGTGTCTTTTTTACATAAAGAACTCTGTTCCTTAGGGTAGTGGATTGCTGGATCAAATGGTAGCTCTACTTTTAGTTCTTTGAGTATCTCTATACCATTTTCCAGAGATGTATTAATTTACACTCCCACCAGATGTGTATAAGCTTTCCCTTTTCTCCACATCCTTGCCAGCGTCTATTGTTTTTTAACTTTTTAAATAATGGCCATTATTACTGGTGTAAGATCATATCTGCATTTTCCTGATGATGAGTGATGCTTAGCATTTTTTCATATGTTTATTAGCCTTTTATATATCTTCTTTTGAGAGATGTCTGTTCATGTTGTTTGACCACTTTTTAATGGGATTATATGCTTTTTTCTTGATGATTTGTTTGAATTCTTTGTAGATGCTGAATATTAGTCCTTTATCTGATGTATAGTTTGTGAATATCTTCTCCCATTCTGTAGGTTGCCTATTTGCTCTGCTGATTATTTCTTTTGCCGTGCAAAAGGTTTTTGGTTTAATTAAGTCCTGCATATTTATTTTTGTTTTAGTTGCTTTTGCTTTCAGGATTTTAGCTGTAAATTCTTAGCCTAGGCCAATGTTCATAAGAGGCTTTCCTAGGTTTTCTTCTAGGATTTTTATGGTTTTAAGTCAGATGTTGAAGTCTTTAATCCATCTTGAGTTAATTTTTGTATATGGAAATGAAAGAACAGACCAAGAGTGGGAAGACATTTTTCATCTTGTTCTTTAACCCTGACACAATGATGAGAAAGTAGAAGCTGTGCTTTTGGAGAAATGCACACTTTAGGTATAAGTAACTTTACTGACTTTATCTTTTCAGAAACAGACTTCCAGGTATCTGAGGTACCTCCTAGTGGCAATCAAGCTTGCCTAGCGTAAAGGGAATTTACAAGGCTTAAGACATCATGCGTTGGGCAAGGACTGTAAAAGTCATGAAATTGTAATTACAAAAGCTATGACCGCTCAGAGGGGGAGCAGGTGGGGATTCGATCTTCCAGTAAATTGGGCACTATCTACAAGGAAGCCAAGGATCCCCTGAAACTACCCACTGGGAATGCCTAGGAGATAAAGGGAGGTGCACCCTCTACTAGCTCTAAGGAATGTCGTTTGGGAAGGTGCAGGAGCATTAGAATCCTTGTCACGCCCTTCTCTAGGGGCTGTGATAATGTGGGCGAACATTAATGGGTTTCTGTGTCACAGATTCTCCAAGACATCCACAGGTGGTCGATAAGGAAGTCACAGCAGTTACGGCAGTCACATGCAACATCTCCAAGAGAAAGATTTAAGCCAGGACTCTTGGGGGCTACTCTATACACCTAGAGTATAGGCCCACTCTCTATCTGTGGGGGGTGAACTTTTCTTAAATAAATCTTTTCTTTTCTCACCTCTGTGTGTTGCAATTCTTTGCAATTTACTCAGATCTCTGGGTTGCTGGTGCGCACCTGCGGCTTGCTGCCCCGGCAGTGCTGCGCGCCTCCCTGAGCCTCTCCACCCTCACCCCGTCCATCCATACCCTAACAGGAAGAGATAGGGATCAAGTTTCATTTTTCTGCATGTAGCTATTCAATTTTTCCAGCACCATTTGTTGAATAGGGTGTTCTTTTCCCGGTGTATGTTTTTGTCTGCTTTGCCAAAGGTCAGTTGGTTGTAGGTATTGGGTTTATTTCTGTATTCTCTGGTCTGTTCCATTGATTTGTGTGTCTGCTCTTGTATCAGTTCCATGATGTTTTGATTGCTACAGTCTTGTCGTATACTTTGAAGTCAGGTAAAGTGATGCCTGTAGCTTTGTTCTTTTTGCTTAAGTTTGCTTTGGCTATTCTGGCTCTTTTTTGGTTTCATATGAATTTTAGAATTTTTTTTTCTAATTCTGTGAAAAATAACATGGGTAGTTTGATAGGGATTGCACTGAATCTGTAGATTACTTTGGGGAATATGGTCATTTTAATTACATTGATTATTCCAATCCATGAGCATGGGGTGTTTCTCCGTTTGATTGTTTCTTCTTTAATTTCTTTCACCAGAGTTTTGTAGTTCTCCTTGTAGAGATCTTTCACTTTGCTAGTTAAATAAATTCCTATATTTAGCTTTTTGACTGCTATTGTAAATGGAAATTAGATCTTGATTTGATTTTCAGCTTGGTTGCTATTGGTGTATAGCAGTGCTACTACTGATTTGTGTGTGTTGATTTTGAATGCTGAAACTTTACCAAATTCATTTATCAAGTCCAGGAGTCTTTTAAAGAGGTCTTTAGGGTTCTCTAGGTATAAGTTCATATCATCAGCATACAGAGATAGTTTGATTTCTTCTTTTCCAATTTGGACACCTTTATTTATTGATTTTTCTTGCCTGATTACTCTGGCTAGGACTTCCAGTACTATACTGAATAATTGTGGTGAAAATGGGCATCCTTGCCTTGTTTCAGTTCTGAGGGGGAATTGTGTTCCACTTTTCTCCACTCAGTGTGACATTGACTGTGGGTTTGTCATATATAGCTTTTATTATTTTGAGGAATGGTCCCTCTATGCCTATTTTGCTGAGGGTTTTTTATGATGAAGGGATGCTGGATTTTATCAAATGCTTTATCCACATCCATGAAATCATATGATTTTTATTTTTAATTTTGTTTATGTAGTGGATCATGTTTATTGACTTGCATATGTTGAACCACCCTTGTATCCCTGGGATAAAACCCATTTAGTTGTGGTATATTATTCGGTGTGTGTGCTGTTGAATTCGGTTTGCTAATTTTTTTTGAGGATTTTTTCGTCTAAGTATATTCATAAGGGATAGTGTAGTTTTCTTTTTTTGTTGTGTCTTTTTCTGGCTTCAGTATCAGATTGATACTGACTTTCTAGAATGAATTAGGGAGGATTCCATCCGCTTCAGTTTTGTGGAATAGATTCAGTACAATTGGTACCAGTTCTTTGAAGATCTCGTAGAATTCATCTGTGAGTATATCAGGTTATGAACTTTGTTTTGTTGGGGACTTCTAATTACTGTTTCAATCTCACTACTCATTATCAGTCTGTTCAGGGTTTCTATTTCATCTGATTCAAACTTTGGGGGTTGTATGTTTCCAAGAACTTATTCATTTTCTCTAGATTGTCTAGTTTGTTTGCATAGAGATGTTCATAATAGCCGGATAATCTTTTGAATTTCCGTCATATCAGTTGTAATGTCTCCTTTTTCATTTCTGAATAAGTTAATTTGAGTCTTCTCTCATCATTTCTTAATTAATGTAGCTAGTGGTCTATCAATTCTGTTTATCTTTTCTTTTTTCTTATTTTTAAAAATTTTTTATTTTGAAGAGGTGGGGTATAATTCAGGATTAGATATATAAGTGTTCATTATGCAGGTACCCTTGTGTTTATCTTTTCAGGGAACCAATTTTTTGTTTCATTGATTCTTTGTATTTTTTAAAATTTCAATTTCATTTAGTTATGCTCTGGTCTTTGTTATTTTTTTTCTTCTGCTAGCTTTGAGTTTGATTTGTTCATGTTTTTCTAGGTGTGGTATTCGGTTGTCAATATGCAATCTTTCAGTTTATTAATGTAGGCTTTTGGTGCTATAAATTTTCCTCTGAGCACAGTTTTGGCTGTGTCCCGGAGGTTCTGAAAACTTGTTTCATAGTTGTCACTTGGTTCAAAGAATATTTAACTTCCACCTTGATTTCATTGTTGGCCCAAGGATCATTCAGGAGCTGATTGTTTAACTTCCATGTTTTTGTTTGGTTTTGTGATTTATTCTTGGAGTTAATTTTTCTAGTTTGCTTCCACCATGGTCTGAGAAGGTGTGTGATATCGCTTTTATTTTTTTTGAAAATATTGAGACTTGATTTGAGGTCTATCATATTATCTATCTTGGAAAATGTTCCATGTGCTGATAAGAAAAATGTATATTCTGTAGTTTTGGAATGTAATGTTCTATGGATGTCTCTTCCATTTCCTATTTAACTCCATTGTTTCTTTGTTGATTTTCTGCTTTGATGATCTGTCTATTGCTGCTCATGGAGTATTGAAATCCCCCACTGTTATTATATTGCTGTCTTTCTCTTTTTTTTAGGTTTAGTAAGGCTGGAGGCTCTAGTGTTGAGTGCATTTAAATTTAAAATTGTTATGTCTTCTTGTTGATCACTTTATCGTTATATAATAGTCATCTTTTTTTTCACCATGGTTAATTTAACGACTGTTTTATCTGATATGAGAGTGACTACTCCTACTCATTTTTGGCTTCCATTTGTGTGAAATATTTTTCCCACCCCTTTACCTTGAGTCTGTAGGTGTCTTTTTGAGTTAAGTGCATCTCCTAAAGGCAGCAGATATTTGGGGTTTTTTAAAAAATCCATTCTGCCAGTCTTTATCTTTCTAGTCAGACATTGGCCCATTTGCATTCAGTTAATAGTGACATGTAAGGTACTATTCTATTAACCATATTAGTTATTATCTGGTTGCTTTGTTTGTTTTCTCTCTTCTGTTGGTGTTCCATAAAGCCTGTGAATGTTAAGATTTCCAGCCTTTTCTACTGGTGTATTTCAACCTATTGTTTCAGTATTTAGAACTCCTTTGAAGATTTCTTGTAGATTTGGTCTAGTGGTGACAAATTCCCTCAATGTTTGCTTGTTTGCAAAGGACTGCATTCCTCCTTCATTTATGAAACTTGGTTTTGCAGAGTACAAAATCCTTGTCTGACTGTGTGAGGAGATTGAAGATGGGCCTTCACCCTTTCTAGCATGTAGGGTTTCTTCTGAGAAGTTTGCTGTAAGTCTGATAGGTTTGTCTTTGTAAGTTATTTGATGATTTTGTTTCATTTCTTTTGAAATTATTTTCTTCACATTAACTTTGCATAGCAAGATGATTATATGCCTTGAGATGACCTTTTGAAATAAATATTCTGGGGGTTCTTGTATTTGGATGTTCAGATCTCTAGCAAGGCCATGGACGTTTTCATCTATTATTTCTTTAAATAGGTTTTCCAAACCTGTTGCTTTCTCTTCTTCTTCAGGAACACCTATGATTCTTAGATTTGGATGCTTTACATAATCCCACATTTCTTGGAAACTTTGTTGTGTTCTCTTGATTATTTTCTCTTTGCTGTTTTCTGATTGGGTTAATTCAAAACTCTTGTCTTTAAGTTCTGAGATTCTTTCTTCTGCTTGTTCTAGTTTACTGTTAAAACTTTCCACTGCATTTTGTACTTCCCTAAATGCTTCTTTCATTTTCAAAATTTCAGCTTTTTTAAACCTAACTCTCTGGATGATTTTTTATTCATGTCCTGAATAGATTTTCAAATTTTTTTTATGTTGGTTTGCAATTTTCTCCTGAAGTTCATTAATAAATTTTATAATCAACCTTTTGAAATCTATATCTGGAATTTCAAAAATTTCATTTTGGCTAAGGCTCATTGCTAAAGAGTTGGTGTGGTCTTTTGAGGATGTTGGAGAACTCTGTTTTTCCATATTTTCACAATTATTTTTCTGGGTCTTTCTCATTTGGGAAGACAATTTCTTCTATTATGAGGTTGGCAGGGGGCTAACTGTAGGGTTCCCTCGGTTATATATAGCCTTGGTGTGGTGAGTTTCTCAATTGCTAGTTGTGGCAGCCGTGTGATGTGTACCTGCACTAGTTCACCATGTCCTGAGTGGCTGGAGTGGCTTGGAAAATATTGTTAGCTGGCATTTGAGATCAGGTCTTCCCTAAAGCTGAGAAATTGTATCTGATTTGGTGGACTGTACTGCTGACCTCCAGCCAAGAGGTGGCCTTGTGGAAGTTGGATCATGTCACTACTGCTTAAACTCCTTGAGAAGAATTCACATTGTACTTTTATGTCATTAGACATAATAAAAAAAAAAATCCCTAAAAGAACTCACAGAGCCTGCAGAACCTGACCTTTGGCTTCTCTTCAATCTACCTGCATGCTTATTTCCCTCCAAGTGTACTGGACATCACTTAATGTCTCGAATACCCCACCCACTCATTGGTCTCAGAGCCTTTGAACTTTCTGTTTTATCTGCCTGTTTCCCACTCTTAGTCTTACAAGTCCTTATGTCTCCTAAAATGACATGAGCAAAAATGAAATAGCTCACAGACGATTCTTGAATCTATCCCTTTTCCCAATTAAATTAGGTCTGCCCTTGTAGTCTATGTCTTGGCACTCTCCTTTTACCTTAATATCACTATTATTTGTGGTTGTGTGTATGTGCATGTGTGTGCGTGTGTGTATGTGTGTGGGTGTGTTCTGTTTATCTGCTAAAATGTAACCTCCCATGAAGGGAGCCTGCTGGTTATGGGCAACTGGCAATCCACATCTACCCCAGTACATTCTAGCTGTCTCCCTGCATTATAATGGTTGAAAGTTAACAGACTTCTTCACATAGTTGTGCATGTGAATTATGTTCTGCCTATGAAATACTCACTTGTGAAATATGTTTTATTTTTTAGAAACAGGGTCTTGCTCTGTTCCCCAAGCTTGAGTGTGGTTGTGATATCACAGTTCACTGCAGCCTCAAACTCCTGGGCATAAGTGATCCTCCTGCCTCAGCCTCCCAAAGTGCTGGGATTACAGGCATGAGCCACCATGCCCAGCATTTTCTTGTAAAATGTAAACATGAGAGGGAGTACATCTTCCTGCTGCATTAGGCAGGTTTCTTCTGTCAAGAAAGATAATGGAGATATGGTTTTTCTGCGGTGATACCTGTATGTTCAGGTTCCAGCTTTGCGGGTATCCAAAAACAGGAACAGCAGTGGTGGGGCCTGAAGTCCACTCAGCATTTCACAGGGGTTGAGAAATAATTGAAGTTTCTTGCTGCTACTGATGAATTGTTGATCTCAATCATTCCTGGGTGGCCTCCTTACTCCCTAACTTTCTGACTTGTAGTAACCCCTGGCAAGACCATTCTATGGTGTTCTGTGAGATCTATATTGGAATCCACTCCTCCAGCCTTTTTGATGACTTTGTAAGCATCTAAGCCATTTGTTAAATCCTTTTCTACTTATGACAGGTCAGTAAAAACAGGGTTGGTTATTGAATGAATAATAGGAGCAGTCAATAATTTGGAAGCATATCAAACTTATTAAAAATATTATTTTATTATAGTGATGTGGGGTACGAGTGAGAATTAACTACATAAGTAGGCTGCATGCAGGTGAAGTTTGGGTTTCTGACTGGTCCTCACTCCCCTGGTAGTGCAAAAGGTGCCCTTTTTGTTTTCATATGTCCCCCACCCTCCTGCCTCCCTCCCTCCCCTAGCAGTGCCCAGCAACTCCTGCTGATCCCTCTCTTGTGCTAATGTGACTATTTTTCAGGTCTCACTTATGAGTGAGAACATGCAGCATTCATTTCTTTGTTTCAGTGATACATCATGTAGTATGGTGGTGGCCAACTCCATTCTATTTGCTGTGAAGTCCAAGATTTTGTCCTTCTCTATGGCTGAGTAATACTCCATTGTGTATATGTACCACATTTTCTTTATCCAGTCCACTTTTGATGGGCAATATTTTTGCTATTGTGAATACAGCAGCAATAAACACGCATGTGAAGGTGTCTTTTTTGTAGAACGATTTATGTTCCTCCAGGTATGTTTCTAGGAGGGGTATTGCTGGATTGTATGGAAGATCAATCTTTAGTTATTTTAGAAATCTCCACACTGCTTTCCATAGAGGTTGAACTAGCCTGCACTCCTACCAACAGTATAGAAGCGTTCTCTTTTCTCTGCACTTGTGCCAGTATCAGTTGTTTCTTAACTTATTAATGATAGCCATCCTTATCAGAGTTAGGTGAGATCTCATTGTAGCTTTGATTTGCATTTAAGCTATCCCTATTTCTGTATGATATGAGTCTATACTTTGAAAATCCTAGGAAGTCTGTCAAAAACTTCCTTGTACTGATTAGGGAGATGTTGCTTACTGTAGTCTGCCTGACGTTGGGATGAAATTGAACAAGATGAGTTTGGTGCTTTGGAAAGTGTGAAAGCTGCTAGTGAACTCTATTCTCCTTTATCAGAAGTAACTGAAATTAATGAAGCTTTTGCAGAAAATGCAGGACTTGTCAACGAATCTTGTGAAGATGTTTGGCTGATCAAGATGGCACCGAGTAACCCTTTAGAATGAGTGATGAGTGAAGAGTCTTATGAGAAATACATCTAGTCTATTGAGGAGTGAGACTGGAGTCCTAAATAAAACAGTGTGGAATAACATCATCCAGCATAGTTTTTTTTTTTTTTGAGTTGGTGTCTCACTTTGTCGCCCAAACTTGAGTGCAGTGGCACACTCCCAGCCACTGCAGCCTCTACCTGCTGGGCTCCAGTGATCCTTCCGCCTCAGCCTTCCAAGTAGCTGGAACTACAGGCGCGTGCTACCACTCCCGGCTAATTTTCTTATTTATTGTAGAGATGAGGTCTCGCCAAGTTGCCCAGGCGGGTCTCGAACCCACGGGCTCAGGCAATCCACTCACCTCAGCCTCCCGAAGGTGCAGGACTACAGGCTGAGCCACCGAGCCTGGCTACTCAGGCGGTTCTTGAAGCCGTGGGCTCAGGCAGTTCACTCGCCTCAGCCTCCCAAAGTGCTGGTATTACAGGCTGAACCACTGAGTCCAGCCACGCATAGTTGTCTTAAAGTAGTGGTGGATAGAAGATTTAAAATAGCAACTTTTAGCAAAACTGATGGGAAAAGAAACTCAACACTGCTAATGAGAAAAGGTTCTGCTTAATCTTCTAAGAATTACAAATAAGCACAGTATGCATCTTTTTCACAGCATTCTCTATGTTGAGACTAGGCCCTAGTATTCTGAATTAATGAAATATTCATTGTAAGGCTGGTTATGAAAATTACGTAATTTAAGGATAACCTTGTTATCTTAAGCCTTCCATAACATGGTAACTTGCTTACATTCACATCTGAATTTGGGTCAAAATAATTACTGATCTTTCCTTTGGAAATAACTGGGAGTGGAGAAGCTTTTGTTGGTGGTACAGTGTCAGATAAAGAACCACACTAGCTTAATCTTGCATCATATTGCATTTGCTGTGCTGTTTTTATATAGTGAAGCAACAGCTTTGCAGCAAAAAGGAAACAAATAATAAGAGATGCAACTACCTTGTTAAAAAAAAGAAAACAAAGAAATCACGGATAACACAAACAAGTGGAAAAACATTCCTTGCTCTTGGATTGGAAAAATCGGTATCTACCCAAGGCAATCTACAGACTCAATGCAATAGCCATCAAATTACCAACATAAATTTTCTCAGATCTGGAAATGGCAATAGAGAAATTCGCATGGAAACAAAAAGGAGCACAAATAGCCAAAACAATCCTCAGCAAAAAGAACAAGGTGGGAGGTATCATACTTCCAGACTTTAAGCTTTATTACAAGGCTATAGTAACCAAAACAGCCTGGTATTCGTACAAGATTAGACATCTAGACCAATGGAAGAGGACAGAGATTCTGGAAGCAAAACGCCAGTCTCTCAACCAACTCATCTTTGACAAAACCACCAATAACAATCACTGGGGAAAGGAGACCATGTTTAGCAAATAGTGCTGGGAAAATTGGCTGACCACATGCAGAAGAATAAAACAGGATCCCCACCTATCACCATATACAAAAGTCAACTCAAAATGGATTAAAGAACTAAATGTCAAACCTGAAGCTATAAGGATCCTAGAGAAAATGGAAACAAAAGAATCTTTAAATTATGTTGAATTTTAGAAACTGTATCTCCTTTCCTGCAGTAAAATCTATTCCTTCTTTATCTTGTGGCAATATTAAGCATGTTTTTATTTTCAGTAAGTTTTGTTTAACACTTTTTTTCTTTGTGTCCCTAGTATTATTGGAACTCTGTAAAGTATTTGAGACAGTTCTTCTGAGCCACGGGAAACTTTAGATGTGAACTTTGCTTATAATTTTTAATTTCAGAAAACCCATAGATATAAGTTGTGGGGTTTTAAAAGTAAGAAATGCAGTATCCACAAATAACAATCAAGATGGCCAGAACTGGAACATCTGGGGTAAGAAGTTTTACTTACAGGAAAAAAGGAGGTTGAAAGAAAGAAATGTGAGATGACTGTCCATAAAAAAGATAATACTATTAAATGGTCAAATAACTTGGGCAAGCATATTCTCCAAATCTGTTTCCCCATCTTTAGAAAAGTTCTCTTTCTCTGAAGCTCCCTTATCTGACTAAGAGAAACTTCTCCAGAAGGAATGCAATTGTCTTGAGCTTTCTTCCTATAATCTCATCAAACAGGGGAAATTTAGTTGGGTGCAGTGGCTCATCATCTCTTTCTGGTACAGAGAGGGAAACATCCTTACAGAGTTAATCATCTTTCTGTCACACAGAGGGAGACACCCTTACAAATGGAGATTTCCTTTATAGATGTAAATTTCCCTCATAAGAAAGTAAGTTTTACTCTGTTTTCATAGCTTTTCCTGTGACTGCAGTTTTTCCAAATAACCAACTCAAAATAAACCTTATGCCAAAGAGACATATTTGGGAGTTTCATATTCTTATCTCCCACATGTTCAATAAAGTTTTGTTAAATGAATAAGTGAACTTGAAGTATTCTGATCTTGCCTCTCATCTAAAACATGTCAAAAGGATCCCATTAATCTAGGTTTTTTTTTAATGTAGTGGTGAATCTTGGACATAAATTGCTTGCTGTTCCTGTGATAAGCAGCCAGAATCTGGCCAAATAAACCATCGCTCTATTCTATTTTAAAACAAAATTTTATTTTTTTCATGAAAAAGTCACAGCATGTAGCACTGCTCTCAAGTAAAAGTAAAATAAAATAGTTAGTTCAGCTGGTTAGAAAATATGCTTCAAGTTTAAAACCACATATCATTGTTTGTACAGATGATGATTTGGGACAGACTTCAATAGAATCATACTTTGCTAGCAAGGAAGGTGGTTTTGGCAATAGCACACAGTGATCAGCAAGAATGACTCATGTTTTCCAACTGAGATCAATGGCCCTAATCCATTAACACAGACCTAAATATCACCTGATAGGAAGGGATGACAGTGCAATTGTGAGTCAGAAGGGTATGTCATATTCAGATTTACAATTTTTTTTCATGTTATAATCCCTTTTTATACTCTACAGGAAAGCAGTATAATTTTAGATTTTCAACTAGTTTACCCTAGGTATTAAATGAAAAAATGTCTTTTTGAGTAATGTAAATTATTTTTGTTCACCTACTTCAAGCTGCTTTTTGCAGGATTGGAGTTTTTAAAGTCCTTGGCAGCATCTTAGCAATAAATCATTTTAAAATGTCAACAAATAGTTTCATTTTGAGGTGGATTATAATCCTTCCAGTAAACCAGATGCCTGCTAGATATTTAAATTTTAAGGAATACACTGGCGAATTGACCACAAAACAATCAACTATTAACTATATTAAACAAACAATTCAAATACCCTGAAAAAAAGAAAAAAGTCCGGAACGAAGACATAGCAGTGTTCTTTCAATTAAAAATAATGCTCAAATTTGATTTTTCTCCAGTTTATCAGAATACTGTAAAGTATGCAACTACTAATATAATTATTTTATTTTTACATTTAAATTTACTGTATAGCTCTTAGTGAATTATAAATTATATTGTACTGATGTAGATTGAGAAAGTAATCTGGGAGTTACTTTAGTATGCTGCCATTGCTTTTATCTTATTCATTTTTTCCTTCCTTGGGTACCTTTTTCTTGTATTTTCTTCTTGAATCTACTTATTTCTCTTTTCCTCTTATTCTAGGTTATATTTATTAGCCTCTTGGGGGTAGATACCACATTTTATTTTTCTTTGCATCTTAGGGCTCAGAGTATGAATTATGTCCTTAACAGATATTTCTCAAATGATTTAATCAATGATGACGAATAAAGGACTGATAGCCAGGAAGATAACTTCACTTAAAAACAATCCACAGACCAGGATTGGTGGCTCAGCCTGTAATCCCAGCACTTCGGGAGGCTGAGGTGAGGGGATTGCCTGACCCATGGGTTCGAGACCAGCCTCGGCAAATTGGCAAGACCTCACCTCCACAATGAATTTTTAAAAAATTAACCAGGGGCGGTAGCGCGCACCTGTAGTTCCAGCTACTTGGAAGACTGAGGTAGAAAGATCTCTGAAACCCATCACATCGACACTGGGGTGGCCGTTAGTGTGCCACTGCACTTCACCCTGGGCAACAGAGTGAGATTCCAACTCAAAAAAAACCCCAAAAAACAAAAATAATCCACAATGAATGCAGATTACTCCATTTCTCATTGTATCTCTGTCAGTTATCTCTTTATATATTTTGAAGCTAAGTTACTAAATGAATACAAATTTGTAATTTTTTATTAATACATAATTTTTATTTCTCTCAATGTCCTTTTACTTAAATTCTATTTGAGATAGTAATTTGCTATAGTACTTTGTGGTTAGTAATTTACATGGAATAACTTTTTTCATCACTTTGCTCTCAGCCTTTCTATATGATTTTGCTTTTGTTGTATTCTGATGAATACAACATAGTGGATTTTACTTCACTTTTTTATTTACAAATTAATAATCTCTTTAATCGGACAGTTTACCTATTTAAATTTAATGTGATTACTGGCAGAATTGGGGTAATTCCTGCCATTTTATTATTAATGTATTTTGTTAGCATCATTTCTTATATATATATAAAACATGTATTGTATTAAATATATAAAAACTCTAGATTTTTATATTCTTTTAAGCATTTAGATTTTTAAAATTTCATAAATATCTATATTCAATATTTTTCTATCTCTCCAACCACAATAAGACCTTTAGTATGTCTTACATTTCCATTGATCATCTAACACAAAGAGAGACCCCGAAAAACTGAAATTATCTTTTTTTTAATTCAATATTTTTTATTATGATATTGTGGGGTACAGTTAAGGGTTGGGTATACAAATATGTTTCATTCAGGCACGCTTGTAGATAAGAAATGTCTCCCCATCCCCAGACAGATATTTACTACCATTAATCCCTTCACCCTCCCCCTCCCCCCCATAGTTTCCCACCACTGTCAGTCGTTTTCTTGTGGTAATACGTTGGATGATCAAGGTCTACTATACGAGTGAGAACATGTGATACTCAGTTCTTTGTTTCTGTGAGAGGTCACTCAGTATTATAGACTCTAGTTCCATCCAGGTTGCTGCGAAATTCATGATTTCGTTCTTTTTTATGGCTGCGTAGTATTCTATTGTGTATATGTACCACATTTTTAAAATCCAGTCCTCTTTTGATGGACAGCATGGTTGCTTCCAGGTTCTTGCTATTGTGAACAATGCTGCGATAAACATATGTGTGCAGGTATCTTTTTTATAGAGTGATTTGTGTTCTTCAGGGTATATTCCCAGTAGGGGGATTGCAGGGTCATATGGGAGGTTTGTGTTTAGAGCTTTTAGGAATTGCCACACAGCTTTCCAAAGAGGTTGCACTAGTTTACACTCCCACCAACAGTGTAGAAGTTGAACCAGTAAAATTTTAAGGAAAAAGATGAAGAGAGAAAATAAAAAGGTTGCCAACTTTTTATTTTGCTAAGTACATTAAAATTAACAACTACAATGTAGTTTCACATTATTTCATCTTGTCAAATTAGCAATTTAACACCAAAGGAGTTGTAAGAAATAATAATAAATAATAGGGTCTACAATAGAGTAAATTTAACTTTTTTACAAAAGACCAGTGACAACTTCCATCTGGACTGGCACCACATGGCATATGCTTTAGGAACTGCTGATAGCCTCTTAAATCCCTTTCAACTAGGGTAATATGAAATGGTAACTCACCTGTTTTCAAAGTGGCAACTTCTGGACTTTTGACTTTTTAAAAAAGAACATTTCCAAATAACTACAGCTTGTTTCCTATCCTCATTATGTATGTCTTTAAAGGAAAAAAAAGTCACAGAGTCTTGGTATATGATTCTCAGCTGGGACTCATTATCCTCTTTAAGATTTTTTTTTCTCTCTTTCCTAGTAAATCTCTGAAGGAGTGAACAAGTTAGAAAGTAAGAACTACTGTAATTTTGTTTATTCTTAAAACATATTTAGGGAAGGGTTGCAAGAGTCTGATCTAAGAAGAAAAATAAAATTATACTTGAAGTATCTCATGACGTTAAACATTTCTGGCAAATTTATTTTGGATATAGCTCTTGTCTCATAAATTCAGCAAATTTCATTTTGGTTAAATTTTATACTAAAGCAGAGTAAATGTGTTATTAGTTTTTCAATTCACAAATATTCTTCTTGATCTCAATGACAAAGTGAATATATAAAGAGCCTTTTCATTGGAACTGGAGCAGAAGATACTGTTATCTCTACAATTAGATGCGGTTTTAACAAATGGTAACGACAAGAAAGCACAGAAGCAATGTTTCTATTTTTAATTTTACTTATTTTGAGAACCCATGGGATAAATTACAGCAGCCTTTGGGAAAGCAGAACGATTAAAATTAGCAGATGGAAAAGATTAAATCAATGATGATGCAATCTAGACCCTTGATGGTACAGGAGACTCCCTTTAAAAATCTTGCCTGCAGGCAGTGTCTGTTGTAATGCTTTAGGCTAGGAGAAATTTCTGAATTTGGCTTGTGTCTTCATAAATCTATGCTTTCTCCTTATTTTTATTTTATTTTCTGATGTAACTTCCCTTAGGTCCTTAGGGGGAAAAAAGAAAGGAGGCCTGAACATTCTGGTTTTAGCTATTTTTGTTTTACAATAGAAATATTGAAAACAAAACATGTTCTTTTCTGTTACAAAATAACTTTGCAGGTAAATTTCCCAGCTAAAGTTCTGCCTCTCCATAAACTAGTAAAGCACACAATATTCTTATACAGGAAGAAAAATTAGAAATCTCATTAATTACAGATCTCTGTACACTCAGACTCTCAAGAGGAATTACGGTTTTTGTTTTGTTTTGCTTTGTTTTGTTTTTACATGTTGCTTTTTGCTTTATCAGAATTCCTTGAAAATAAGAGTATGGTATATTTGACTCCCATTAGAAATACACAACATGTTCAATCACACCTGTGAAAAATAATCTGTTTTAATGTATTGGTTGCCCTAATTAAGACTACCTAATTTATCAATTTGAATAATAATTCATTTAGTAGTGAGAAATGGCATTTATGATTGTTATTAATCTAGTCTGTTTCAGCTTGAGGATAGGGCTTACGGGGTCAGATTATGACTAATAATGCCTTAAAACATTATTTTGAACACAATTTTTCTTATTCTAAAAATGCTAGGAAATGAAAAATAAAAATTATATTGGTCTCATTTTTGAAGACATGTTAATGATAATAGTTAAATATTTTTGAACTGTCAAGAGGTAAATTTGGTTTATCACTTATGAAAATAGTTATAACTGGCAGCATAATATCAATGAGTAGATACTTCAGTGTCAACACAGACAAGATTATCAATCTGAGCTGCACACTAAGCATAATTAACTGAAAAACAAAAGTTCAACCAGAGTGCAGTAGTCCAATTATGAAAGTTCTCTAAAGTTTCAGATTATGGTCATTTAAGATCAGTTTCATGAAGCTGACTTAAATAGGCAATTTTTTAAAATTAGAAGAGAGAATTTTTTAATTTGAGGAAGAAAAGTCATACACAGTATTACTCAATAAATATAAAACTCTTCCTGAAAGGTAGCTGAGCTTTTGAAATATGTCTTTGAATTACCAATATGAGGAGACAGTTGTTTTTGAAGAAATTGTCACAAAGGAATAGACACTCAAATGAAATTATAGGCATGCAAATAATGATCTGAATAAATATATGACACAAAGATAAGAATAAGCCATTTCCCACTGCCAAAAAGAAGCGGTTGAATTAGTTATTTTTTTCCATTGCAGCTAATATACTAAAACATTGATATTCCTTAGCATCCTGAAACTTAGACTTGATTTCTGGCTTTTTGATTATTGGCAATTATACTGTGTGCAAATCCTTGAGTATTTCATTGGAAAAAAGGTAGTAATACCTACCTCAGAAGGTTCTTGCAAAGATTAAATGTGAAAATGTCTGTGAAAGCCTAGCATGATACCTGGCACATAAATAAAACAAATTTTAGTAGTTAAAAATAATCACTGCAATGAAGTCATTTCATGGGCTATTTCTATTTTCTTTTCCATTCATCATTCAGCTCTAGTACAAGATGATCAGGCAAATTGTGTAATATTTATCTGTATCATTTAAATAGAAGAAGCCTGATGTAGATTTGAAAATAATATCTCAGAAAAAGCAAAGGTAATTTTCATTTATTACATTTTTATCCACACTCTATTATTCTGTCTACTTTAAATTTGTAAAATCTACAAACAGTTGTCTTGAGTATTCAACCAGTTATCCAAGAAGCCCAACTGGTTTTCTAAGCTTATAAAATAAGCACGTACTCTAAACTAACTTTTCTATAAAGACTTGGAATGAAACAAGTTTATAATCACACCTGTCTTACATCTCCTCCCACACATAAACTAAGTCTGAACCTCTTTAACCCATTAAAACATTTCTGATAAACCCTGCTACAATATGGGTT
The DNA here is from genome assembly GCA_963574415.1 of Tarsius wallacei. Classification (NCBI taxonomy): domain Eukaryota; kingdom Metazoa; phylum Chordata; class Mammalia; order Primates; family Tarsiidae; genus Tarsius; species Tarsius wallacei. Next base: position 9,945 of record CAUYQG010088938.1, on the reverse strand, counting down.
TTTTTCCTCTCAGTCTTCTGTCCTTATGCGGGAAAAAAAGTCAAGATATAAGTGTCATTTAACATAATTTTTAAATTTGTTTTCAGCTTTAAAAAATAAATGAAGGCAATGCTCAAGAAATGAACATATGAGATTTTTATGGAACATGCTAGTTCAAATATATTGCATTTTAGAATTTATTATATTTATTCTAGCCCATCACTTATTATCCTAACCCTGTTCCTAATTGCTTACCTACATACAATATAAAATGGATGGGGAATGTAAGAATTGGTTTCACATAGTTGTAAATATGAGTGTAACTTTTAAATCCTTTAATGATAGGCAAGGTTACAAAAGCTTGAACAATAACTTCTGGAAACTCTATGACATGGTCTTTTCTCATACCACTGTCAACCATAATGAAAATCAAGTAACAACTCACCAGGGAATTATATTGGCCTAAAATACTAGTCAATTGAGGAATGTCTCTAGGAAAGAAACAAAAAAGGACTGGGAGGTTCCCTGTTACACCCCTGATTTAGAAGAATTCCAATGCATACATGTGAAAAAATTATTCAAGAATGAGAAAGAGAAAGACATATGCTCTTCTTTACACTTACCACATTTTACTACTTCATTTGAGATCTTTATCAATCTCTCCGTATTTATTGTGTCCACTTTGTTGGAGGAACTGGGCTAGGGATGGAAAGAAACCTTTTGTGTCTTTATCAAGACAGCTGGGAAGGTAAAGCAAATGTGTTGGTCAATTTGCCTGTTTGTCAACCTTTCTCTCCTCCTGCAGTCCCTGCTGAGTGAATGTCAGGTCATATGATGATCTTCCTCCAGCACATACATACTCACAGCTGACTAGATCATTCACAAGTACCTGATACAAGCTGAGCCAATTGTATTTGGACTTCTAAGCAGTTGGAATCGGAACTTAGAACTCCTTGTCAACAACTTTGGGTTTCTTAGAGAGATCACAATAAAGTTTACCTTGGAATTTTTTAATTTGAGGAAGAAAGCCCATGTTTGGGCTTGTGTAAGTGACAGAGAAATATGCTGCATAGGGAAAGACAGTAATGATTCAGGTATATTGAAAGGTGAAACTATGAGATTCCCTGTGTCCCTAGAGAGAGAAAATAGAGAGGATGAAGTACAGTTAATCTCCCTTTACCCGTGGTTTCACTTTCCACAGTTTCAGTTATCCACAGTCAACAATGCTTCAAAAATATTACATGGAAAATTCTAGAAATAATAAGTTTTAAGTTGCAAACTGAGTAATATAAATAAATATTGTGCCATCCAGCTCTGTCCCATCCAGCACATAAATCATCTCTTTATCCAGATTAAATAGCTATGCGCACTGTTGTGGTATTACAGTGGATTTGCTGTCATGGTATTGTGGTGCTTGTATTCAGGTAACTCCTATTTTACTTAATAATGGCTCCAAAGAGCAAGAGTATGATACTAGCCATTTGGATATGGCAAAGAGAAGCCTTAAAGTTCTTCCTGTTAGTAAAAGGGTGAAAGCTCTTGACTTAGTAAGCAAAGAAGAAAATCGTATGCTGAGGTTGCTAAGATCTACAGTAAGAATAAATCTCCTATCTGTACCTCCATATTTCTAAATAACATACAGTAAGTCTCCTACATATGAACCTTCAAGTTGTGAACTTTCAAAGATGTGAAGGTATGTTCAAATTATTTAAGGAGGCGCTTTTAGCTTTTGAGGCATAGGACCCAAACATAGAATGGTACACGGAGGTCACAGCAACCATTCAGAATACAATCCAGTGCTACTGTGTCATCTACGATGACAAGAAAAGAGCTACTACCCAGACATCACTGAATCGTTTTTTTCAGGACAGTAGATAGAATTGAATCCAGCAAGGAACCAGAACCTGTGCCATCAACATCAGACATGAGTGAAATTACAGGTTTCCCTCTGTCTCCTATTGCTGACAATTTTTCAGCTCTACCACCTCCCACCTCCTCCAGGCAGTAACTCTTCTTTCCTGTTCCCTCTATGTCAGCCCCGGTATGCCAGCTGTTGTATGTACTGTAAAATTTAAAATGTTTTATTTTTTTAATGTATTATTTGTGTAAAAAAGTATTATAAACCTATTACAGTACAATACTATATAGCTGATTGTGTTATTTGGTACCTAAATTAACTTTGTTGGACTTACAAATAAGTTGGACTTATGAATGCACTCACAGAGCAAAACTTGTTTGTATGTAGGAGACTTACTGTATTTTACTGCTATCTCAGTGTATCAATATTCTCTCTCCTACTACTTCATTTTCTTTTCCCTTATTCTTCCTACATAGAGTTTATTATGAACATGCAAATACATTTTGTTACTGAGTCAAGTAGGACACTACAATGACTCCTTCTTTCTTATACAACCCCCTTTCCCCCATCGAATCAATAACTACCTAAAGTTTTCATTTTTCAGTTTTTATTCATTTTTCATTTGCCTAAGTTTACTCTAATTTTTCCAGTGTTGTTTTCCAAGTGCTCAGATATCAATTTCTTTTTCTTTCTCTTCTTTTATTTTTTTCTTCTATCCTCCTGCTCTAATCTGGACTATTCCCTAAATATTTCAGTTCAGCTGGATCTTTTGTTGGATCCTCTAAGTTCTCTACTTTTCATCTCTTGTTTTCCATCTCTTTTATTTTTTTGTTCTATCTGGGAAATTTCTTTCATATTATCTTCCAAATCTCCTATTGATTTTTTTTTTTTTTGGCTATTCAATATTTTATTTCCACAAGTTTTTCTTGCTCTCTGTTTTGTTCTTATAGCATGTTGTTCTTGTTTTATCCTTGCAATAATTGTCTGTTATCTGAGAATTTTTTTTTTTAGTTGGAGTTTCACTCTGTCACCCAGACTGGAGTGCAGTGGCATGATCACGGCCACCACAGCCTCGACCTGCTAGGCTCAGGTGATCCTTCTGCCTGAACCTTCCATGTAGCTGGAACCATAGGTGCATGCCACCACACCTGACTAATTTTTAAATTTGTTTTAGAGATGCGGCCTTGCAAAGTTACCCAGGCTGGTCTCAAACCCCTGGGATCCTCTCACCTCTGCCTCCCAAAGTGCTGGAATAACAGGCATGAGCCACCGTGCCTGACTGAGAATATTTTTTAAAGTTATGTTCTGCTCCCTTCAATGTCTTTATTTCATTCATATTTATACACACACACATGTACACAGTATATTTTGGTAGTCTAGTGTCTATCTTTCATGTTGAAGACTCCACAAATGTCTTGTGATACTTAGCTATTTCATATTTAAGTATAAGATCCTAGAATGCTGTTTGGAAGCTGTATACATTGTGAACAAGGTACTCCAAGTATATGATGATTGGCAATTAAGCTGCTTAAAAAAAATAGGATCTTCCAAACATCAGTTTCATAGGTCTTTTCTTTGGAGTCATTTGGTTCTCCAGAGAGGAATTTTCTTATTCTTTCTTAATATCTGTGTTTCAGGAGCAGGGTAGAGGAAGAGAGCTGGTGTTCCACTAACAACTATAAAAACTTGGACTTAATCATATTTCACCAGACATTTTCTCCTAACTTCATGAAGTTCAGATTCCCTTCCTAAAGATGCTTCTGCTCAGTGTTCTTACTGAGTCTTGAGTTTATCCCAAGGTATAATACTTTTAGGGATTTCAACAAAAAAAAATTAGCATGAAGGATTTTTCTGACTTTACATACAGAATATCAATGATAATATCTATAGTTTTAATCACTGAAAAGCATGGTAATTGCCAACAGGAAAAAACACACCATAATAGTGGTAGCCACAGTTGGCAGAGTTGTGAATTTTTAGGCAATGAACACACTGGCTCAATGAGTGGAACAATGATTCAGTTAATTTGATCTAGCAGAATGATGGATCTCTTTGGATATCCCCAGAGGAAGGGAATGCCATGTGTTTGCCACTGATCCTGTGAATGTGTCTCTGCCCTTTAGAATGCATCATTTAAAATGAGTACAAAATTTTAGTTTGCCATAGTTACTATCCTCCTGGGAGTCATTTGAAGTTTTATATATTGACCAAAGTTTTAAAAATTACTGTATCAGAGTCTGAGGAAAGTCTGATTGTAAACTCTATGCTAAGACAGGTGCTCTAAAAGATAGCTTAGTCAAATTTACAAAAGAAGCCTATCCTTAATTTCACCCTGCTTCTGTCACTTTTTATAGATGCAGGCAGCCATTCTTATAGTTCTTGAAAAAGCATTATGCAGTGTTAGGTTTATGCATAAATCGGTCTTGTAGAAAATTTCTTATACCTTATTTAAGTCCCCCAAATTCTCCTACACATAAATTTCCATCTCTTATTCTATTTTCTAGATATAATATAATTAAGTTAAATAGTCATTGAATGAAAGAAAATGAAATGAAGTTTTAGACCCACACATATTTTCCAAATTTTTATGCTTGCCAATGTCACAGTGCTGTTAGACTCAAACAAGAGTAAATATATGAAAGTTCCTTATACATTATAAAGAAATCTGTAAATACATTCCACCATTTTTAGTTTTTCAAAAAAGGCAGTGATGATTGTTTAAAACGATAAGGAATGAACATTCTAATAATTATAATAAAATGAATTCCAAGGAATTAATTTGATGGCACTACTATTAAATTACTCTGCATAAAGAAAAATATCTTAAGGCCTTCTCTAAGTCATGCATTTTTCCTATAGCTATACTGCTTTTATGGACTGAATTGTGTTCCCCCCAAAACATGTATGTTGAAGTCCTAACCCTCAGTATCTCAGATAATAGGATTTTTAAAGACGTTGTTAAGTTAAAGTGAGTTGGTTCATATGGGTCCTAATCCACTATGACCAATGTCTTTACAAGAAGAGATTAAGATACAGGCAACACAGGCAGAGGGAAGACCAGATGAAGACATAGGGAGAAGAGGGAAATCTACAAGCCATGGAGAGAGGCTTCAGAAAACAACTTTGCAGACACCTGGACACCTAGCATTCAGAACTGAAAGAAAATTAATTTCTGCTCTTTAAGTCATCTGGTTCGTAATATTTTGTTATGTCTGCCCCCAACAAACTAATACATTAACAACCAGAAAAGGAAAAGGAAAATATAATTAAGTCAGTGGCACATGCTGACCCAAGAGAAAATGAGTTTTTTTCTTAAAAATTATTTTTATGAATATCCAAGGATTATTTTCTATAAATAGAAAAATATTAGAAATTTCATTAATTTAATGTTTTATTTTACTTTATTCCTAAGTGTGTTTGTTTTAGTTTAAATTTTACAAACAGATAAGGTATAATATCTTATATCTTGTGAACAAATTGCTATCTAACTGAATGCTAGTCATGCATTCAGTAGTACCAGGAATAGCACATGTGAGATTTGCTTTGTTTTACCAGACTAAATGTACCAGAATAAAAGCTTAAATTTAGCTACTGTGTAAAGTAGCTGAATCATAGTTGAATATTTATATCTGGGTGTTTATACATAGATTAAGTTACAAATAGAATTATATAAACTAATTATTGTTTTCAAAAGTTTTCAAAGTTTATTAGAGAATGAAGAGAGAAAAGACAGGGTGACATGCCAGAGCTGGCAAAGGCGAAAGAAACCACATGAACTAATTATTTTTTTAATAATATAGTTTCTCATTTATATTTAAGTCATAACTTGGATTTATGAGATGTATGATCGTTCTGGTATTTTAGGTTATTTTGATTATTAATATTTAGGCTATTGATAAATCACTAAACATATTTGAAAACTGTGCATAATTTACTAACATCACTTTATCTACTTCAAATTATGAATCATGGAAAGAAGACCAATGTACTTTATTTAGCCTAAATATAACAAATGCCAAATATGATCTCCCTGTATAATATACCCTGTGGTGTATTATTACATGGGGTAAATATAGACCATATATCCCTTGTATGGAATACATTGAATTATGTATTACTTTTGGAACTACTTTTCAGAGGTGTCTGGATGCTGATGGTAACCACTTTGAGCACCTCTTGTAATTGCAGAAGTCAAAAGTGACTTGTATTCATCTTTTGTTACTGGTACATATTTTTCCTTTCTTAAGATGTGTATACATTTTTTGGCACCCTCTGTATTTAATTTTTCACCGCATCAAAGGGAGGAAAAAAGATAAAATATAAATCTAAGAAAAGTAACAGTAATAAATGAGTATAAGTTGTTTTCTATAAACTTACAGTTTGCCTTCTCTCTTTTTCCTGACTTGTGAGTTATTTGTGCTCCTACGTAAGGCCAATCTCTGCAGTTGTTCACTAGACCCCCAAACCTTTCTACCAATTCATGCCATCATTCCAGCAGTTCTTCTGTCTCCTGCTTCTTGTTTTCTTCTCTTCTGGATCATAAGCATAAAAACATGTGGTTTCTCCCATCAGAATTTAGTACCCTACATTCCCTAGATTTGTGTGTCAAGGACACAAATGACCTTAACTTTTCTAAATCTAGTGGTGCATTTTCAGTCCTTGTCTTACTTGACCTATGAGCAGCATTTCAAACAATGGTTTCCAGGACCCTCAGTCTCTTGGTTTTCTATCTGCTCTACTAGCCACTTCTTTCTCAAACTTCTTTAACATTAAAATTCCCCAAAGCTGAGCCACTGAACATCTTCTCTATACTTACTCTGGAAAATTTCATACAGTTCCATCACTTTAAATGCCATCTATTGGCTAGTGACTTCTAAGTTTGTATCTCTAGCTTAGCCCTGTCCTCTGACTTCAGAGTCTTGTATCTGCCTACTTGGTATCCCCAACTTGATGTCTAATAAGTATTCCACACCTAACATGATTAAAATTGAACTCCTGATATGCGATTCTTCCTACTCCGCCTAAACCAGCTTCTCTCATTAGTCTATTCTTCCTCAGTGTTGATAAATCCATCAAAGTGTTCAGGCCAAAAACTTTACTGTCTTTCCCTCAACACCCCACATCCACTCTGTCAGCAAATCCTGTTGGCTCTGCCTTTGAAATATATCTAGAATTTAACCACTTCTCACTTCATCTGTCTCTCACCAGGATTACTGCAACTGCCTACTTACTGGTCCTGCTTAACCCTTATCCTCTTAAAGTAAATATAACAGCCAGAGTGAACCTTTTAAAAGATAACTTAGATCACATAATTTCTTTACTCAGAAATCCTCCAACAGCTTCTATCTCATTCTGAACATAAGGCCTTAGAGCAACCTGCTGATACCCTGCTGTTCTTATTACCTAATTAATCTCTCCCCCTTCCCTTTGCTCCAGCCCCACTGCCTTCATTGTTCCGGCCTCTTGCTCACGACACACACTTGAAACAGTTCTACCTCAAAGCTTTTGGACTGCCTAAAAGATTGTTTTCCTGTTTCAGTGCATCAATGTAATTTTCTTATCAAGATCTTCCTTGACAACTATATTTAGAATACTCTCCCTTCACTCCATTCTCTTTTTTTTTTTTTTTAGACACGGGAGTCTGGATGTTACTCAGGCTGGTATTGAACTTCTGGCCTCAAGCACTCCTATCACCTCAGCCTCCCAAGTAATGGGGATTATAGACACAAGTCACTGACTGGCCTCCAACTCACCCTTTGCCAATTAGTAAATTAGTACACCCCTTTCTGCTCTGTCATTCTATGACATTCCCCACTATTTAATATAATACATAGTTTGCTTATTTCGTTTTATATTATGTATCACCTCTCACTAGAATTAGAAACTCAAAAAGGAAGATTATTATTTGTTTTGGTCACTATTTTATCCCCACAGGCAAGAACAGTTCCTAGCACATAGTAGGTGCTCAACAAATATTTATTGAATAAATTAACATATATACTGATGTACTTCTTTATTTTTAACCTATTCATAAGCTAGATTTTAAATAGTCATGTTCTACTTTTAATTTGATAAATTATAGTCAATTTATTTGTGCTTTTTCTCTCTATTACCCATAATGTATTCATATATTTTCTGTTTAATCATAGAATAAAAGATTTTTAGAGTCAGGGAGGGGATTTTTTTTTAAGACCATCTTTTTTAGATTCACAGCAAAATTGAGAGGAAGGTACAGAGATTCCCTACATACCTCTGCCCCTACACATGCATAGCCTTGCCCGTTATCAACATTCCACCAAAATGGCACATTTGTTTCAATTGATCTTGGTCACCATGAACTATTTATTTAACCTCCTTGGACCTCAGTTTCCTCATCTGTAATTCAATCAGTCAAAGTCAAGTTGTAAATCCAGCTCATCTTTAATTCAGTATTCAACTTGTGTACCACAATATTAGGAAGGTTTATGTTTAGATTTTTTTTGTCCCATATACCCCAAAATCAATCACCTATACTAGAACTATTGAAATAATTTTTTATTAAGGAAAATCTCCTTTCAGCAGTTCAAGAGGCATAGAGAAGGAGAATGAGAGATTTCAGTCTAGATGTCTTTATTTTGTTAGTAAAGCAGGAGATGAGGTTTTCAATTGAAAATGAGAAGGATGAGAATAGGAATGGGCATTTGGGGAGACTACAAAAGATTTAGAATAATATTAACAGTAGGTTTTCTTAAATGTATACACATCATGCAAATGCTTTTTCAGGTTAAAAGTCTATTAGGATATTAATGGGAAATTACTACAGTTCTTCATAAGAGAAATGTAAATAAAAATGTTTTGAAAAGATTTAAAGAAATAATACATCTAAGTAACTTTGATAGTACTAAAAGAGCTTCATTTAAAAAAATTATTAACTGTCTTTAACTTTATTATACATTGTTGTATCAAAAGAGTCCAGGCGTGGTGGCTTGGTTGGGCATGGTAGCTCACGCCTGTAATCTCAGCACTTTGGGAGGTCGAGGCAAGAGAATCACTTGAGCTGATAAGTTTAATACCAGCCTAGGCAACATAGCAGGACCTTGTCTCTACAAAAAATTAAAAAATCAAAAAAATTAGCTAGGCATGATGGCGCATGCTATTCGAGAGGCCAAAGCAGAAGGATCGGCTGACCCAAGAAAGTCTTAAGGCTAAGGTGAGCCGAGATTGTGCCACTGCACTCCAGCCTGGGTCACAGAGTGAAACCTCAAACTCAAAAAAGAAAAAAAAAAAGATACTGAGCATTTAGTCTAGTAAAATCTTTCGCATGATTTGACTCTTAAGGCTTGAATTTTCTGGACCTTGGAAATAATTGTAGGTTCTTAAAATTCTATTTTAAATTTCTCTTATCTCTCTATTCCCAGAATCTGAAATTATGAACATTTCATTCTCTACTATTATAATTTGTGTGTTTATTCATTTACCCAGCAAGAAGTTTTTAAGAATCTCCTGCCTGTTGAATACCACAGAGGATTGTAAGGAATAAAAATGTGTAAATATTATTTTATGTATTGTGCTAGTAATTTAAGAAGGATCCTATTTGATACTGTACATAGATGTTTTCTTCACAAGACCCAAAAAGACCCCTTGTTCTACTCACTCTCAATGTCCACTCAGGGCTCAACTTGTATCAAATTTACCTTCTAAATATTTCTATACATAGTTTCTCTTTCCATTTCCATTCATAATACCCAAGTTTACACTATAGTAACTTCCCTCATCAAACATCATAATGGGCCTCCTATCTGGTTTCTGTGCTTTAGTCTTACCTCTCTAAACAGCTCTACATTGTAATTATTTGTTTGTTTGTTTGTTTGAGTTGGAGTCTTACTCCGTCGCCCAGACTGGAGTGCAGTGGCCGCTCCTGGCCACTGCAGCCTCAACCTGCTGGGCTCCGGTGATCCTTCCGCCTCAGCCTTCCAAGTAGCTGGAACTACAGGCGCGCGCTACCACGCCCGGCTAAGTTTTTTGATTTATTGTAGAGATGAGGTTTCGCCTGCCCAGGCGGGTCTCGAACCCGCGGGCTCAGGCAATCCACTCACCTCAGCCTCCCAAGGCACGGGATTACAGGCTGA